>CAAAJI010000329.1:57277-72229 GCA_900642245.1 Fragilaria radians
TTAAAATGACTAAAGAACTTTGGCAAAATGCATGTTATAACAACCAAGGCAAAGATTTAAGGGAAACTGAATGCTAGAGGAACAGTTTGCGTTTTGGTTGGGTATCCAAAAAGTCATGCAAATGGTGTTTATTGAGTCTTGAATCTGAACTCAAATCATGCTATTATGTCACGACATCACTTCAATAACTTACCTTCCCTTGGAACGTTTGTAAGTTTGGTTAATTGTGAGCGCAATAGCTAGTAGGCTTTAGTCACTGTATTGCTTCCATATTATTCGGGCAAATACCGGACATCATAATATGAAATCATAATTATCCAAACAATGCTATATCAAACATGCTTTTTTAACATAGATTTTGAAGTCTGATACATGCACCTTTTGCAGTATAGTGTCTAGTTTATTTTTATGATCATCATGACTAGGCAAGTCCATCCATTTATTATTATTTTTTTCTTTGGGAGATGTTATGTGAATTTGCAACTTCATTGGGTAATCTTGAATAAGAATACTTTCTCCAAGGAAATACTATTGCACTAAGGTTTTCTACCAATTGATGTTGCATTGCTATAACTATTTCGGCTATTTGAAATATAATGAATCCTTGGGATTAGATCAGCAACTCATTGTGTTTCAAGTGTAAATTCTAAAATCTGATACTGCACGGACAGTCCCGCCTTTTCTGAAGGAGATTGATCAGTGCAATAATTGCAAGTAGGCAATCAAAATAGGGGCAAGCAAGTTTTCAAAAGAAAGAATAGTCTAAATTATTTTAGACTTTTCCATTGTGCTGACTAATCTCCTTGTTCAATTTCTTCCTGCATACATTAAACACCAGCCAAGAAGTGTATTATAATCTTGGATGCTTTGATGTGCTTGTTACTGAAGGACTTATCTGGTCCTCAATGTCAGTTGTATTTGTCTGTAATGCCAATGGATAGAATAAGTCTTGTTTATACTTTATCCCAAATAAATAATCTATTATTGATTGAATCCGGTTTAAATTTGGATTTTTTGTTTTATAATAATGATTTTGATTCCATGAATCACTAACGTTTGCTGAATTGTTTTTTTTTGAAGTATTTGGAATAATGAAAAAACAGAGCTGATTATAATGGAGTTCAAGAGTTTGGCGCAATAGACTAATACAATTCAGATTTGAATGCTGTGATATTTTTTGCATCATCGTTCTCAAGCCTATGAAACATGCTCATCCTTAAATGTATCATCAATAAACATTTCAGCCATTTCCATTACCTTTGTATTGCAAAAGAGTGAAAGCGTGGATGCAACTTGATGCAAAAATTTGAGTGCAACAAATGCTTCACTTCAGTACTTTTATGCATTCAAAAGAAAGTGCATCTTTTGAGATGTAAGGGATTCCCTTATAGACTATACCTACAAATTCACTACGAATAAATATAGCTACACACAATGGTTCCTACGATGAAGATAGACTCTAATCATGTGGTTTTGTTCATTGAATATAAGCTCAAAGCAAGCCGATTGCTTTAAATTCCTTAATGGCTATAAAATAGATAACGATCAACCAACTTAATTGTAGGACTGATAGTCCTACTAAACAGAAACAATGCATCTTGATAACAAATCGACGCTTATTGACTTCTGGATTGTCGCCCTTCAAGCATGTTAATGCATCTCTGGTAAAGTAATAGCTGAAGATCGGCCATAAAATGACTCGACATAGGATAAAGAAGACAACAAAGATGACTCCAATGATAATCTTGGCAAGGGGGAAGGCTTCTCCAAGGCCGACAACTCCATGGTCATCATCAAAGTTGGCAAGGATACACAAGACGCAGGTGGATATTTCGGACAATCCAAAGAAGAATGTTGCATAATCCAAGGCAAATCCGGGATACAGAGCTCCCCAGCATACTGATAAACTTAGGACATGATGAAAGACATATTCCGGTCCGTCGTTCCAAAGGATGGTATCCATTAAATTTTTAATTTGGTAGGCTAGGAAGAAGAGTGACAAATAAAATGATTTGGGTGAATAGGTATATCCACGATGTTCGGCAGCAGATGCCGGAAAGGCTGACGACTTTCCCTTCCAGGCTGCTTGGTAGATATTGGTCAGGAAGGGATGTCGATAGGACCAACCCATGTAGGCACAGATGAAACAACTTAGGGAATCGACACCCAAATGACGTGCTAATATATAACGATTGGTTTCCGAAGATAAGATGGTATGCCAATCCTTTTGTTTGTAAAATTTCCCCCCCACATGAGTTTTGTTTGTTGGGATGAAGGTTGTATAAGAAATTTTGTCACATGATGAAGAATGAAACATTAGGCACCAAGAATATTTGAACAAGATTAGTATCATCGACACAGGAACAAAGTCCAAGGAAAGAGAGAGAGAGAAGGAGAGAGAGAATTGTATGAGCATTTGTTTGAATATAAATCTACATATCATTTGTCATGAATAGAGTTGAATTATCGAAAAAAAAGGTCAAGACCAATTTCATGAGAATTCTTAGTATCTTCACAATAAATCAATCGTTCTGGTCAATAGTTACAGTACCTGATAATGAAATAAGAAAGCACGAGTACCTTGTTCACAAAGAAGTAAACCCACAATCATCACCAATGCAGTCGTCAGTGTCGATGTGATTGGTGGTACACTAGATCCACAATCCTTACTACTTGTCATTAGCAATGGATGCTTTGTCATGACCGACGTTGTCGTCTTTGCCTTCGTTGTCATTCTCGTCGTGGGTGTGTGAGTGGTTACCGTTACAATTTCAGATGGATGGAGTTTGGATTTTATTTTATTGGGTTGTTGTTGTTGTTGTTGGCGTTTTTCGTTTCTAGGTGGTTAGTGAATACTACTACCACTCCTCACGCCCCCAAACATGAAACGTAGGTTCGACGACGACGACGTTTTGAACGAGTGTCCGTCATACCACTTGACTGTGAAACGCTGATAGTAATACTAGTTTCGCACCAGTACACTAAAAAAATGTACACTAGAAACAATGATTATAAATGTGAACAACCTATTATTCTAGCCAAAAAGCAGTGACGATATTGTATCGATGCTTTTTTATTGATTTTGCGCTTACCGCCAATCATTCGCTTAGCAATGTGCTAAAATATTCATCCCAAATCATGAATTGCTCTCGTTGCTCAATTTTCTAATTCTAGAACGAAAAAACTGCTTTATGACAATGTGATATTTACTTTTCTGAATACATACCTGTTTGTACCTATTCCTCCAGACATTTTGTACGTGAGTTCAAAATCACAACTTGTTTCCGGTGGCAATTTTCCACAAAGACCAAAATCAAATATCTTAACTTGATAATGAAAGTCAAATCCAATGTTTGCCGGTTTCAAATCGCGAAAGATGAGGCGATTGGAGTGCAGATATGACAAACCAGAAGCTATATTCATGGCTACTTTCAGTCTTTCAATTAGGAATGCATTTATCTTTTTCTTCCTTGTTCTAATGTGCCTGAACCATCCACTCCTTAACACTTTGTCATACTTCCGCCAAACTTCCATGCAATCTTTGAGAGTTTCACTTAAACGTTCTAAAATAAGAAAAAATGAGTCATGTCTACCACAAAGGTATCCTTTAGGGCCACAAGCAGAGATTCCATGAGTTTTTAGAACATTTGGGTGATTGAGGGAAGAGAGGTATGCCACCTCTAGTATTAGGTCAATTGCTCCGTTTGCAAATTTATTGGACTTCTTAACGAGGGAAGAATTTAGCATCTTTATTGCTAGAGAATTTCCTTGCAAGTTATTCAGGCTGAGTACAGATTTTTGTTGAATTGCATGTTCGGAACATGCCGTCATATTTCTTCTGGTGTGTATGTTAGTGATTGCCACTTCAAACATGCTCGAGTAGCAACCAATACCAAGTATTTGACCCAGTACTAAGTCCTCAAGATGGACCCTTGCCAATTTACAAGAATCAAAGTCAAAGCCAATCTCACGAATCTCATGGTAGGCTCTCTGTACAATTATAGTTGAGAGACTCGCTGACACAGGTTCATAGTTAGTGTGAAAACTATTGTAGTTTAAATTCATTTCATCTTGATGAAGGAAGATTTTGTTGACCAGTGCGCCATCATTGCACTCCGTGATGGCATTTTGATTCTCATTGATCTGTAACTGTTTTTGTAGCCATGTTCGCTTTGGATTGTAAACTTTCTGCTTCATTGTTGTTTTTGTCCTGAATGTTTTGTTGCCAATGACTGAATTGGAGACTTTGAAGGAGCCGAAATAGAGATTGTGTTGATTGGACAAAAATCAAATCGAGTTGGATGTGATTTCGTAATCGTAAAAACTGTCGTAAAAATTGTCTTGGGGTAGAAAACTACTATTCATTTTAATTACATACATTATTATTCCTGGACCCATTAAGACTTGTTTTTCTACAAAAAAGATTCTTTACGATTAAAGTCACGCAAAATATACTCCAACTCAGAAATCACTTGGGCCTGAGAAATACTCCGATCCTCATGCAAATAGTTGAATAAAATAGGGATAGAGAGTAGTCGGATGATTGCAATAAAAAGCCTAGAAACTGAATTGAATGTTTTTCACAAGGCTTTCTGCTCACATTTTGAGTAAAGTCATCAGCATCTTTCTTCTCTGTCCTTGCAAAGATAGTTTTAGTACATACGTCTTTGCAATGTTCACAAATAAATGTGTAAATTCTATCAATTTGAAAAGTTTGCACATTGGAAGAAGCAACTTTTCCATTAAATCGGCAATTCCCTCATGATTTGATCACAAAAAGAAGTCTTGAAACGGATGCCCTATAAAAATTCAAAAGTCGGAATTTCAATCCTGCAATTGTTACGACATTTTTGTTATGGCAAGAAAATTAATCATGTATATAAAATGTTTTGTCATCTTGATTCCAGGGCAGTTCAATAAAAATATGGGAATCGATAGTGACTATATTGTCTTTAACCAAGCAAAATGCGAACGACACCACATTTTGTGTTCAGATTATCGGTCATAGTAAAGAAGCAGAGTGCCAACCTGGCAGGTGGTACTAACTCCCCCCCATCGGCTTTGTTCAAAAGTGGTATGTCAAAGCCATCTGACCATTGATTGATGCTCCGTTGAGACTCATCATATTTGACGTAATTAAGTACCCTTACCATGATTTTGTGGCTACTTTCATTCACTGTCTCAATACGATCGTTTGTTCATGGACAGCAGAGTCCATCCATTTTCGTCGATAAATTTGACACCTCGAATATATACAGGACGAACGTCTGTGATCGCCAGCGTCAAATTTGGAACGGATCCATTGCCTTCGCCGATGCATTGCGCGGACTTAATTTAACTGTAGTGTTGACAGATTATCAATATGGAAATGCGGAGGATGAATTCTTTAGTCTTGTGGATGGAAAGATTAGCGAGGATTATCCTGGGCTCTTTGGTGTCATGATAGATGAAGTAGCTAGACGTGCTGGCTTTGAATGGAGGAATAGTTTTGGCACCTACAGCCCCTTGGACATCGAGAAGGATGTCAACAAAACTTGGACTGATATCTTACTCTGGGGAATCGAAGTTTTTGATATATCTGTGGAAGTTTGGGGCAAGAGTTTAGCTCGGCAGTCACTTGGAGTGTCATTCCCCGCAGGATGGTATGATTCTTCGGCCACATTTGTTGAACATATTGCAGAATCCGAGCAATTAAAGAAAGTGGTCAACATATGGGCCTTCCTTGATCCATTCAGCTATTCAGTGTGGTTGGCAATCATGGCATTCATTGTTTTAACAGGCCTTGTGTATTGGCTGTTAGAATGCTTGGACGTTGATGCCGATGAACTTGTGCTTCACAAAAATCCTCTCCTTGGCATCTACTATTCTGCAATAGTTTTTACCGGTCATCTGAGGAACCGGCCAAGTACTCATGGCGCTAGGATGTTGTCATTAAGTTGGAATTTCTGGGCTGTGATCGTAGTATCTGCATACACAGCCAATTTGGCAAGTTATTTAGTGTCTTCACAAACAGAAGTCTTTCACATTAATTCTGTTGAAACCGCTCTAAGTCTAAATGCATCTCTCTGTGTTCAACGAGGTGCAATTGTCGAAACAGTATTGAAAGCTAGATACCCTGAGCTTAAATTAATAGGCAAAGAAACGGAATCACAGATCTTTGATGCCTTAAAATTGAATCCAAAAAATGGAGGCTGTGATGCTGCAGTCCATCAACTGAATAGCGTAAGAATATATGAAAAGAGTAGGCTCGTGAACTACGATTGTGCAATATCTTCCGACCTAAATGTGGTGGTACAAATCCCAGCCGGCATGGCCACAATTATCGACACTGGACTTTATCAGTGTACATCGCTAATAAGTTCAATATTAGATTTCCACTTGCTAGAAATGATACAAGACGGCTTTGTTGAACAGGCTTGGAGGAAGCATATGGCTCGCGTTGAAACCATTGAATGTCTGACCCCTCCTCTAAAGGGAGGTGTAGGATTTGATGAAACTCTACCGTTGAGGCTGGAAGATGTTGGAGGTGTCTTTTTGCTTCACATTATCTTGTCATTTTCTGCACTTCTTTTTGCCGTGATACAATTTTTCTGCAAAAAGTTCAGTAAACGAACCATCAATCTACAACAATCGCAAGTCTTGATCTCGCGTCAAAATTTGGAAGTTTTCAATGCTCAGCAGCATTTTAAAATTAGGGATCAACATAATGAGCAACGGGAAAATACTTGAAATATATGCATCTCATGGCGAGTAGATAATGCTATCAATTGCTTGATAAATCTACGTGCTATGAGATAGGATATCCAAATATTGTAGATAGCATGGAACAATATTTTGATTCTATCATTCCAAAGTTGGCTGGATCCCTTTGACTCCATAAGTAAAAATAATATCCTTAAATTTGGTGTTTCAATGCATAAGAGTAAGTTAGCATCCAACAGACTTTGCTACCAAGCCTCTCCTCCAATTATTCCATTATATGTGCTTTCAAAATCCAGACCATGTCATTACCCTGGTCCTCAACAATCCTATGGCTATAAGATAGTGGGTAAACTTGACCTCAAATTATGAAAAATTAAATTCTTCAATGATTTGGTTACTCTTGGATTTGCTTCATTGGTTCCCCCTCTATGCTGAGAAGCCACGATAAGAAATCATGACCCAAATTAGACTATTTCTATCAGCATAACAAAAATGAAAAATCTTGTAAGAGTAGGAGTGTAGTACCATGTAACGAATATGAATAATAGTTACGTTTCCACAATTTTTACTCTGGCCTTGAATAGGTATAGTCAATACTCACCATATTCTAGCACTTATTAATCATCACTATTTGGCAAATTACTTACTGATATTTTACATACAAAATTACAAGGGCAGTCAAATGGACAGATACACCGTCACTGTCCATGAACAAATATGTAAACACTTGGACTTCACTAATTTTTCTTCTAGTTACATTAGAGGAAGTCCCCAGCTCAAAGTCTATTGAATTATGTCAAGGCTGGTTATTGTTTTAACCAGATATCTCTTTCTAAGTATAAAATCGACTTCTCAATTCATACATTAAGGTATGTCAAGTCCGGTTTTACGCCAATCACTAATATTTTCATGTCTCCTTCCATCAATTGCAGATTATGCATTTACCATTTGATTCTTTATCCTTATTAAACTTGGACTGTAATGCCTTTTCACCAAGTTTTGGACATTTATATTTATCTTGAAACTGAACGGTATAAAGAGTTTGCATTAACTAATGTTAGTTTGAGGTCAAGATTCAAGTGCCTTCTTGACCTCAAAATTCTTAAGCTTATATAATCTTTTGAATCTCCACACTTATGTGTATTTTTTACACTGATTCTAGTCTTTAAACTTACCAATTCAAATATTTAGCTTTTGTAACGTTCTTTGGAATATGTACTGACACGATCATAATTTATGGTTGATATCTATTAGCGCTACGTGAATGATTTTGCTTTCCTTAACTTACAAACCTATTTCCTGTCAATCGACTCAATATTGATACATTGACATATCACTACTGATTGTAAGCCAACCACTTTTAATTGAAGTCAACGGGACATCCAATTAATTCATGGACTTCCAATCTTTTTCTGCTCAGTAGTAAAACAAATGGAAATTGATTCTTTGATTTGCCATACATTGTGACTTGCTAGTTTTTGAGTTCCATTAAGGTCAAACTTATGGAACAATTCCTTTACGCTGATTCCTTTGAAATAGATTGTGAATGATATTCCGTTGAGTAACGTTTGTTAAGTTAATACCTAACACTATAGGTTGTAGCCAAAACAGTCTAGCAATACTACAATAGCCTAATAGACTAAGAAATGTGTGAGTGTACCGATACGGGGGACGTCCAAGTTATCGCTAGTACATAGTAAACAATATTATGAAGAATATTCTTATATTTACTCATCTAAATCTAGAATATGTTGCAAAGTTAACTTTTCTGTCTACACTTTCCATAAATTCAATTAATTCAAATGAAGAAGATCATTTAAATATCTTTTCAGGACGGTCATATCAAAACAGTAGGAATAACTACAGATTCCCAAGTAACAAAGGGAAATCTATCAAGGTTCACAATTCATGAATCTAAATTTGTGAATTGAAGATCACATAAGCCTCGAGGCTAAGTGTTGAATCTAGCACGTAAGCTAAAGAGACTGTGTGGTCAATGGAAAGTTCACAAGAAATGTGATGTAAAAGTAACTTTATTAGATCATAATTAACAGTTTGTATAAACTCTTAGAGCAGTAAGCAGCCCAATACACTTAATGTGAAGAAGGTTAAATCACTAGAATAAATTGTTAATTCGACAATTATATTTGTCAGTTAGTCGTTTGAATGATATCTTGACCAGATATATTGAGAATATTTCTAGTGCATTGAATTATCTTTGATTGAGAAAAAATGTGGGTTTAAGAAAATGTTGCTTGCCGCATTTTCTAATACAGATGTATTTTGCATTTCTTTCATATCTACAAATTAACTTATCATAGCTTTTGATAAATATTAACTTCTTGATATAGGAGTTTTAAGGACAAATAACAAAAAAGGTAAAGGGACTCCAACGTTGGTGAGTTGTTTGTGGATATCTTTACATCACACATTTTGGAATACTTTGGTTGCAACTCCTTACCCTTTTTCATTGCTAGTCTACCGCTTATTAGGCTTGGGTATTTTTTAAAAGAATCAACGATATATAAATCTATGGAAGAGATCAAATGTCAAATTATTAATATATTTGTTGGACCGTCGTAGCAATCGTGTGCCATGAAATTTTGATTTGTCCATAGCCCATAACCAGATTAAAAATGTGCGAGATACTGCTACGTCATATTTCCATCATCAGGTCGTTATGGATGGAAAAGCAATAACATCCGTGGTGAATGAGGTCTGTGAGGATAAATTAAACAATAATGAATGTATGCCAACTCTGTAAAGCCATCAAACAAGCGCATGCTGTGGAGCAAAGCACAGCAAACGACTTGAACAAGCAAGAGAGTGGGGACCTAGGCAAGGTACCATGTCTCTGAGCACTTAAATTATGGAGTACCTCAAGTCCTGGCTTAAGCTCATTCAAAGCCTATGGATGAACCCTACCCCAATTTGGAAGCTGGAAGCCTAACCCGCTACCATAGCTTCAAGTGCCAAGTAATCCAATAAGAGGAAGCGAGCATACCGTTTCACACAGATTGTTAGCGAGTTTTCCATTGACCACTGTGTTTCATACTTAAGTTCCAATGAAATCAAGGATTTCCAAGATGAAGTCATGCCTGTCAACAAACAAGGCAAAGGTGTTGGGGGAACCATCCAAGAAGTCAATATGGGTCTGGCATTTTGATGATGACCAAGTAAGGTTTGAAACTTTCTTGTGACTTTGCAATTTTGCTGGGGAGTTTGAGGACCAGAAAAATCAAAATTGATTCTATAACCCTTGGATCGGCATTCTTCAAACAAAGCCTTATTCTCACCGGAAGCATCACAAATTATGAGCTTGGCTTTAAGGTCACTCTTTGCCCTCAAAAAGATGCTCCAGCAATAGTCTGTGTATTCATCTATAATTTAGACCCAGAAGCAAGAACCATTCTTTGAAGTAGTAGTAAATACGACATCTTGCGACTCGTAGTTTTGCCTGTTACCATTACCGTTATTATTACTGGGATGGTTGTTTCGGGCTTCCTTCTTCTTCAATTTGAAACAATTTTTCTTGTCATGGTTGAACTTGTAACAATATGAACAAAAAATACAGCCACTTGAGCTACCGCTATTTGCGTCCTTTAACTAAATTAAAATCATTTTTACCGCTACTTGTCTTCACATCAATCGAAAGAATGAGTTCAGTAAACGCAATCTCATTCAATTCGATGATTCTAGACTTTTCCTTTCCAATTTCAGACATTACATCAAATTCTTTATCAGATCTTAGGATGGACAACTTTCTTAACAACAAATCCTTTAAACCATATCTCTTGGCTTTAGAAAGAGACTTCTCACTCCAAATGGGCCACTCATCAGCCTTTCAGCAGAAGAGGATTCCTCTTATCGTATGCAAATCAGTCATTTTCGACCTAAGAAATGAGTGCCAACAAAACAAGGATTAACTTGATAACACGTAGCCTCAAATAGACACTTACTAGGTACCCACGTTTAAACATGTTGAAATATCATCTATAGGGTTGAGAGGGCTACAAAGATGAAGGAGAAGCTTCAAAAGAGATTCCATTTAAAAGTTGTAATTACTAAAATTAGATTGAACTAAAGGTTTCACCGTATCTTTAAAGTGATTGGCCTTAAGATAATATTCTTTATCCCTAATGGATAACCCTAGACAAATATAAAAGTAAACTCAACTGAACGTAAGGGATATTTCCAATATACATTAAGAAAAAATAAGGATCAATGTCACATTTACCGTTAAATGTAAGTTATGTCAGCAGGCAAGCATTATTCTCAGTATGCTGGCAAACAGAGGCAGTTCCTATGAGCAATAAACAAGGCAAAAAGGATCAGAATCATGTGAATACAACTATAAATGACTCAACAGATGCTTCAAAATCAAAAAGTTTAGCATCAAGTCAGGCTGCAACAGCTGGAATGAGTCGGGCATCTTCAAGAAAATGGAGTGAACCACACACCCAAATGTATCATGCCAGTTAAACGCAATACATGATAATGCTAGATAATGGATCCACAAAAAAATCCTGCAACCCAGAACTGGTTGATACACGCAAAAAACATAATACTACAGTCCCAGGATGATCATACTCCAAAAATCACACGACAAGAAAACATTGTTCAATTCCATTTGGATCTTATGTCCAAGCTCATAATAAACCACAGCCAAGAAGCACACATCTTCCAAGAACTTATGGCTAAATTTATCTACAATACACAGATATTGACCAATTAGGGTATAAATTGCTTTTTGACCTCCTAAGACTCGGAAGATTAATGACAAGACGCAAGGTTACTGTTATTTCAGTAAATTCCAATATTATTGACATCAAAGATGGTTACACATTGAAAGCAAAACTGATATAACATTCTATGATTCCTCTTAGATTGGCATTGATGGAAACATTTGGGTATAGCAAAAGTTTAAGACAGTTTGCTAAGAAGATTATGATGCGATAGTAAATGAGGTCCAACAGTTGCACGACCAAAACGCATTTGAACCCATTCGCAGTTGTTACACGCCACAAGTTGAAAAATAGAAAGATGTGGAGTATTTTAATGGCAATGGCAAGAGCTTGCGCAAATGGTAGCACTGGAGGGAATACAGAAATTATGATTACAAGGAAAACGTGATATTATGATCGACAACATATATATTATCCAAATGAAAACATGTAACAATTAAATTCGATGATGAAGATCAGAGGATTACTATTGAACTCATTAGCATCAACGAATCCTATTTTACGAGTTTACGTCACGTTCGGAGAAACTTTGGCAAGTGTAGCAAAGCGATCGAAATGTACACAATTTCACAATTTCAAGACCAGATATTGTCGCAGTTTTTGAAATGGGCATAGATAAATATATCTGTCAATAATTTGATACTTATAAAGTATTCATTTGATTGTGCATTGGGTAAGTAATATTTCAGAAACGGTCATTTCTATGCAATAGTGTTTTTACAAGTCAAAAGGAATCCAGCTGAACTTAGCATGGAAATTGTATGTACCTTTACTCCAAGAAGGAACTGTATCCTTAGTAAATATCATCTATTCTATTCGATTTTTGCAAGTATCATCTTCACGTCTAATTTTTGGAATTTGTCCGAAAACAATCCATCGAAACATTCTCTGATTCTCTGGAGAACAAATGCTTCAGCCAACTCTAATTCAGATATGTGTAACAAAATTCTCTAGAACATAAAAAACGAAAGTGATGACTTACAATCCAAAGATTTCAAGCTTTAATAGATTTTCCGTATGCCATGAAAATCAAAAGCCACCTTCGTGTGATGATGAAGTTCTATTCAACACATTTTTCCTCCAAAAGGACGAAATGAGTTTGGGATGCATACCTGTTGTTCCCAAATATGAGCCGATTTCATTCACTCTATCGAAAAAAATGGTACAGACAGCATACAAGGAGATCCGCGACATAGGCTTTGACTTTGAGGCTTGCACATTGGCAAAGGTCCATCTAGAGGATTTAGAAATCGGATATACACTTGGGACTGGTGGCTATTCCAATATTTCGGCAGTTTCAATAGCTAACTTAGAGCGAAAGGCTTGTTCAGAAGAGTCAATTCAAGGAATAACAACACCCAAGCTCATAAACTATCACGGAGAACCTCTGGCAATCAAGATGCTAAACGTTTCTCTTGTTCAGAATTACAATAAATTTGCAAATGGCGCAATCGACCTAATTCTAGAAGCGGGGTATCTCTCTACTCTCGATCACCCAAATATTCTAAAAATTCACGGAATCTCCGCTAATGGTCCTGACGGTTACCTCAATGGAAGACATGACTCTTTCTTTTTGATATTAAGTCAATTACGTGAAACGCTTCAAGATCGTATCAAAGTATGGCGGAAGTATGATACAGTTTTAAGGACTGGATGGTTACGAAACACAAAAATGAGGATGAAGAAGAAGAACACATTCCTCATTGAACGACTCAAAGTGGCCATGGATATTGCTTCCGGTTTGTCATATCTACACTCCAATCGTCTCATCCATCGTGATTTGAAACCAGCGAATATTGGATTCGACTTTGATAATCAGGTCAAGATATTTGATTTGGGTCTTTGCGGAAAATTACCAGCCGAAGCAAGTTGTGACTTGGAACTTACACACAACATGTCGGGAGGTATCGGCACAAAGAAGTATGTAAATTAGCAAGGAACATGTGCATTTGATGATTGCAAAATGCTAACTTTTGCCTATGATCCATAGATATATGAGTCCCGAAGTTGCTGATCATAAACCATACAATCAAGGAGCTGACGTGTATTCCTTTGGAATTGTTCTTTATGAAATACTTTTCTTGAGTTGTCCGATTCCAAGAAAGAACAGGATGATTGACAATATTCTTTTGCATGACAAGAATCGCTGCCCCGACTCTATCACAAGTGTGATGTTATCTTGTCTCTCTCCCGTTATTGAAGTTCGACCAACGATGAAAGATGTTCATGATGCAATAGAGCTCTCAATATCTCAATTGACGTAAACATGTAAGGAAATTGTCAACCGAGTGAAGAAGAATTCCAACCCTCAGGATACTAGAATAGCAACTGCTATGATTACCTATGAGGCGGCTTGAGTAATTATTCATCAGTATATCCATGGCCAACACGAGCACTACAAAAGTGTCTATGAAAAGTGTACAAGTTCCAGCTCCAATGGCAAGGTCATTCGTTGAAGGTGAAGAACATTGGTATTACGGTGTCCTAGAAAAGGAAACAAACCAAGCTGTACTATACATTTTGAACTGATTGCATAACTTTACATCAAAACTCCTTACATGACTTTTCCATTGACATATATTTCATGAGCATCATCAAATCTTATATCTTTCATGGCCCTTCCTTAGTCCTTTACCTCTTCAGTCAATGTAACACAATCAGACTTTTGATGATCCTTGTTCTTTATTTATAATTGGATCAGTCTTCAGTATCACCCACAATAAGAGCCCAAACATAATGTTAACATACCAATGTTCTTAAGAAACAATACAACATCCAGTCAATACTCAGTTAGTTCTCTTTTGTTTTGCTTGACTAATAGTGCATGCTCCAAATTTCCAAGATATTGATACCAATGGTTCTTGCCATCAACTTTAAATGTGACTCATTGTAGTGACCCACTGTTTTATCTAGATTATTGATGTCAATTTGAGCAGGCTAAAGCTGCATTTGATGCATAACAGTAAATACACTAATTGCAGATACCACTGTCTATCTTCAATCTATTACCAAGAAGGACATCCAAGGGTCACTATAAGACCAAAGAAGCACAATCAAAATCCAGCATTTATAAAAGAATACAATATACATTACGTTAGTGAATACTATCCATGAACTTATTTGGCATGTGTTGATTAATGAATTATACACATTTTCAATTACTGCAGTATTAATTAGATGTTACAAAAGCATAGCACTATAGGATTGGTTTTATCAGACTTGATATTACTATCCCTTAAATGTTCAAAAACGCCAAGAAGTACAGCATTATTACTCATTCGACGGCTTACCAACTCCTTCCGTATGAAACTTTCTTGTAATGGAGATATTGCTTACATGATACGCATTTCACGGCTTGGTAGTAGGCGTTTTAGTATGTGTCCTGGTTGGCGTTTTAGATGGTTTCTTTGACTGCTTCTTCGTAGAAAGTGTTGGTGTACACATACACAAATATTTGCCCAAATTTCGATAAAACTGACAATTGTCTAGGCCTACACGCTCTGTT
>CAAAJI010000330.1:0-18632 GCA_900642245.1 Fragilaria radians
ATACTTCACTGAAATAACTTAAATACAAACTTCAACATTGAAATGACAATCATACTTAGTATGTAATTATTGGTTGTATGAAACAACCCATTTCTAAAACAACCCATTTCTTATCAAGCTCAACTATATTGATTGAACAACTATAGAAAGCATATATATCCTAACACAAGTAAAGTGCATTTATATCTTGAAGTTAATTTAATTCAGAACTCAAAGTCATTTCAGACAGAACGGATCGAGTGTGATTTATTTTTATAGGCGTGTACATATAATTCAACTTACGACTTACCTTATCAAGAGAGATATTGATCGTTGTTGAAAGTTGCAAAGTGTAGGCATGCCATACCAAATAGCTCATCAAGTATAATTAAGTAAAAACTCCATTGTAAGTTCAGGTCATCAACTCAAACCGAGTCCATTATAAGTTGAGGTAATCAGTTCAAGCCAAGTCAATTGTAAGTTCAGGTCATCAACTAAAACCAAGTCAACCTGGTCATCAACTTAAGCCAAGTTCATTGTACGTTGTGATCAAGTCCAATGTAACTGAGGTCAAGTCCTATGTAACTCAAGTTATCCAATTCCAAGCTTGAATTGGGACCAGGCATCCCAATCTCCCAACTCAAAGCTTGCTATGGTAACCCAAGTCAGGTCAAGTGTTGTAAGTCTGATGTAAGTTCAGGGCAGATCTGATGTTAGACTATTGTAACTTCTGGTCAAGTCTAATGTTAGTTAGGTCCAATGTAAGTTCAGGGCAAGTCCAATGCTGTAAGATCAGGTCAAATCAAATTTATCTAACCTCAGGTCAAGTCTGATGCAAGTAAGTCAGGTCAATTCCAATGATGTAAGGTTAGGTCAAGTTACATGATGTAAGGTTAGGCCAAGTTTAGGTGAAGTTGGATGATGTAAGGTAAGTAAGTCAGGTCAACAAGTCCAATAATGTAAGTAAGTTGGGTCATCAGGTCTGATGATGTAAGTTCAGGTAAAGTCTGAAGATGAGTAAGTTCAGGCTAAGTCCAATGTAGCTCAATCTAACCTCTAACCCTAACCCCTAAGCCAATGATGTAAGTTCAGGTCAAGTTGATTGTAACTAAACTCAGGTCAAGTCCAATGATGTAAGTTCTGGTCATCAATTCTAATGATGTAAGGTCAGGTCAAGTCCATTGTAGGTAAATCTAAGCCCTAACCATAACCCTAACCCCAAACCCAAAGATGAAAGTCCAGGTAAAGGAGATTGTATCTTGTACTATATTAGAGTACAGAGGTAAGACAATACTCTTAACCTTACTATAATATACTAATTAAGTGATGTTCAGAAGAGATAATCAAAAGTATAAACAAGATAACAATAAAGTTATCTTGAGTAAAAAAAAGAAAGAGATGATTTTTAATCATCGTTCATAAACACTTTGATGTTATCAAAGCTATATTAATATATTTTTGATATCTCTATCCCAAGTACGGGATAAGAGAAAATATCACTTATGTCAGTGGATCAGATTGAACCTGATCCAGTTCGGTGTTTTTTACATATGGAAGTCTACGCTAGTATTGTTTCTACATACAGCGTAATTTTAGAATGATAAAATAGATCATAATTTTTACACCTTGAAAATTCGTCCGTAAATGCGCATATCCACCTGGGATAGAGCATTGTGATCACATCTTGAACAGGTGTGACATTTTTGGTCAAAACCAAAATTGACCATGGGGAAAAAGGAGCGCCGTAGCGACTCCCATGGAACAAATAGTTCTCATTGAACTTGTAGGTTAATTTTTCCTCTAAAGACAAAACTATATTAGATTTACTTACGTATAAGTAAAAAATTATTAGATTTACTTACGTAAAAGTAAAACCATTTTGGTTTACTTAAGTCTAAGTAAAATCATTTCAATTTACTCATGTCTAAGTAAAATCATTTCAATTTACTCATGTCTAAGTAAAATCATTTCAATTTACTCATGCCTAAGTAAAATCATTTCGATTTACTCATGTCTAAGTGAAATCATTTCTATTTACTCATGTCTAAGTAAAATCATTTCAATTTACTTATGTCAAAGTAAAATCATTTCGATTTACTTATGTCTAAGTAAAATCATTTCAATTTACTTATTTCTAAGTAAAATCATTTCAATTTACTTATGTCTAAGTAAAATCATTTCGATTTACTTATGTCTAATCATTTCGATTTACTTATGTCTAAGTAAAATCATTTCGATTTACTTAAGTCTAAGTAAAATCATCATTTCGATTTACTTAAGTCTAAGTAAAATCATTTCGATTTACTTAAGTCTAAGTAAAATCATTTCGATTTTCTGAAGCCTAAGTAAAATCATTCAGACTTATTACTAAGAATCTTTGTGATTGATTACTTGGTTCAAAGTAAAGTCAAGACCAAAATTGCATAACAGTATTATTTCTCTGAATGTTAAAGCAGTCATCTCAAATGAAATGGTCATTTCACGATTTATTACTTACGACAAAGCAAGTAGAAGAAAAAGGGGGGAAACAAACAGCAACAACGGGCAATTGAATCAGTCACCCGTTGTTACAAAGTTTCCTATTACTTCCCCATCATGGACAAACAAATGATTCTTGATGTATTAGAATCAATTGGGAAGTATATTAAAGATTTGGATTCTGAAAGGTTGAACATTGTCTTATGGAATGGTTGAATGGAATCAAATATTGGCGCCGTGAATGCAGAACTTAAACATCAAGCGGCAGGGGATTTTGCGGGCATGTGGATTGGAAATTATCCTGGAGGCATGTCATCATCGTGCACAACAATCAGCTAAAACAAAGGGTTTCTCCCAAGGCATTATCCCATGAATTGAATTTTTTTCCTTTGGTTGCCGTTGCAAGTTGATGTTCATGGATAATCAAGGCACAGCTTACTCGCTTTTCCATACCTGAATAGGTTGCTTCCTTATACATTTGATTTCCTTGGCAAGTATATTGTGTGCGGCAGTCATCTTTACCAGTTGATTCTGCAAATGATCCATTTCATGACAAAGCTTGTGAATAACCTTTTCAGCGTTACTAAGTCAATCTTCTACATGGTGTATCTTTTGATTTGAATGATTGATGTCATCGACACATCAAGTCAGCACCAATAGCTGTGCCCAAACAGTAACAAAGTTCACTAATACACTTGTCTTAGTTGATGACAACAGATGATCTGATTGACGATTATGATACAGAGAAAGAAGTTCTGTCGCAAATTCATAATCAAGTTGAAGTTTTGCTTTTTGGATAAATCAATTTAGTTGGATGATGTGTATGTTGACTAAGTCAAAATGGCCTTGCACACCACCTCAGATAAAACAATTTTTCCAAATGTTGATATCATACTTATTCTTTCCCATAAGGAGTTAGAGGCTATAAATCTTGAACAGACAGATAACTTTGATCCATCCAATGATACATGGTTGTTGGATGTACACCTTTTACTTGCCAAATACTCTGGCCAAAGCTTGGAAAGCAAAAGCAAAAGAAAAGTCTTCTTGGACAATTGATCTTGATATTCAACCCCTTGACAATCTTGCAGTGGAAACAAAGAAAAGTCCAATTTACATATCATAGTTTATATAAATAAGCTTTTTGTCCATTTCAAAAAGAGCACTCCACAAGTGACTCAACAATCATGCATTGGTAACATTTTTCCATGCAGAAATAAATAATGTCGTGGTAAATAACATTGAGTTATAGCCTGAAGAACATTCCAAATGCATTGTTCCAAATTGATAATGCATCAGCATGAGTGAATTTTATACACCATGCACAAATAAATAATGGCATGGCAATAGTAATAATACATTACGGCCTACACCATTTAAAGATGTATCTTACCCACTAGGTAGGTCATCAACAGCGGTGAATTCTTATTCACTTGACAACAACAACCATGATGAGATAATCATAATAATCTGCAATATCAAAATATTATAACAAATCTTACATGGACTGAACTTATTCCTTAACGAGTTATATGGGAAAAGCCCCTCAACTATTTGAACATTGACACAGTTGACATTAACAATTGAATCCAGAAAATTAACTGGCAGGAACTCCTCTGCTGTCAAATTCAATTTTTATCCTTGAGCTTATACTCAAAAGGAATTATTCCCCTATTTTATAGGAGCAATAAGTAAGCACATAGATGTGTTTATCCAAATGTCTGCTGACAAGGATATATTCCACCAGACAGATATTATAAACAAACTGTGAAATCAGTTATAGACTAAAAGAGAGAAAGCTTCTCTAAAAGCAAAGTCTGACAAGTATATATGATATACATGGCTACAAATCAATGAATTTGTTTCATTGGATAAAACAATTCAATCAATTTCAACAAATTACAAATTTCCTTCATAAAATCAAGGAAGGAAATATTTCAAGGCTAGTACTGCTAAATACTTGACAAATTACTATTGGCGCTCAGTCAATATTTAATAATGAATAGCTGAGATAATGTATTCTCGGATTCAAAAAAATAACACAGAAGTCAAAGAGCAGCCTATACTTGTGCTGACTTCTTGTCTTTGAAAATACAAAGCTGTCACCGGCATTTGCAATAAAGCACAATTTGAATTCTAGTGTTCATTGTTGATTGTCAACAACACAAAACTAATCTGGCTAGCTTCTCACTAAAGCTCTACAAATTATGCCTTGCAAGTCATTTAGGGTTGCAGACAATGAGGGCGAGAAGACCATTCACACTAAGTCTTTTACAGACTTACGACAAAGTAAACATTGTATTACTTCCTACAATAAAAATGTAGATGCAAAATTGAATGTTTTATTTAACTTTAAATCAAACTTCTTTTAACTCCAAAACATCATACCTAACACTATAGGTTGTAAGCAATACAGTCTAGTAATACTATAATTGATTACTAAGACTAAGAGATGTGTGTGTGTACCAATACTGGAGACGTCCAAGGTTATTGTTAGTACATAGTAAATAATACTAGAAATAATATTCTTATATTTACTCATCAAAATAGGTTACATGATTAACCATCTTTTCTATACTTTCCACAAATTCAATTAAGAAGTAGTCTTATATGAATTTAGCGATGCTTAATATTGCTTATAAATGAAAAAGATCATTTAATATCTTTTCAGGACCATCATATCAATATGGTAAAGAACAGTACTTTGCACATCTAATCCAGCAACAACTAAATAACTGTTGTTTTTCATTTTACAAATTTCAAATGATAACCTTTGAAATTTAGGTGATAACAAGTCACATGTGCTATTCAAATGATTCATAAAAAAATGATTGAGGACACTTTAGTCTCAAGTGCTACAAAAACGCTCAACAAGGTTAAAGTATAATCTTGGGGGCGAATGTACTATATTAGAGTACAGAGGTAAGACAATACTCTTAACCTTACTATAATATACTAGTTAAGTGGTGCTCAGAAGAGATAATCAAAAGTACAAACAAGATAACAATAAAGTTATCTTGAGTAAAAAAAAGAAAGAGATGATTTTTAATCATGGTTCATAAACGCTTTGATGTTATCAAAGCTATATTAATATATTTTTGATATCTCTATCCCAAGTACGGGATAAGAGAAAATATCACTTATGTCAGTGGATCAGATTGAACCTGATCCAGTTCGGTGTTTTTTACATATGGAAGTCTACGCTAGTATTGTTTCTACATACAGCGTAATTTTAGAATGATAAAATAGATCATAATTTTTACACCTTGAAAATTCGTCCGTAAATGCGCATATCCACCTGGGATAGAGCATATCTAACCTCAGGTCAAGTCCAATGTTATAATTTCAGGTAATTTTAAGGTCAATGATGTAAGTTTAGGTCATCAAGTCAAATGATATAAGTCCGATGTAAGTAAGGCCGGTCATCAAATCCAATGATGTAAGTTCAGGTCAGGTCTATTGATATGTAAGCTCAGGTCATCATGTCCAATTATGATAGCCCATTTAAGTAAGTCCGGTCATCAAGTCCAATGATGTTAGTCCCATTTAAGTAAGTCCGGTCATCAAGTCCGATGATGTAAGTTCATGTTAAGTCTAATGATGTAAGGACAGGTCAAGTCCAAAGTAAGTAAGTCATGTCATCAAGTCCAATGTAGACCTAAGGTTAGGTCCAATTGCTTGTAAGTTCATGTCAGGTCTGATGTAGCTCTGATGTTCATGTAAGTCCATTCTAACCTCAGGACAAATCCAATGTAAGTAAGTCAGGTCAAGTCAAGTCAGATGTAAGTCCAATGTAAGTTCAGGTCAACTTCAATGTTCTCCAATTTTGAGGTCAAGTCTAACCTCATATTAAGTTCAATGCAAGTAAGATGGTCAGGTCAAGTCCGTAAAGATTTCCGTTCAAGTCTTAATGTCAAATCCAATTCCATATTTGCCATTAGCATTGTGTTGCAATGTTTGTAAACTTTCCTTTGAAAGATTTGTTTTTTTTGTAAATATGAAAATACAATGTGACAAGGAAACCGTTAGTTATCCCATAGAAACTGTAAATTGTTGGAATTGTAAGTGAAAAAAGAATCAATATGAAAAAGTCACACCAAAAACAACAGTGAAATCCCGGTAAAAAACAATAGTATTAATCTTGTTGCACTTTTATCCCTAGATAAATCTAGATCCATAGTTCTCCTATATTTCTTTGCTTTGCAATAGAATTCAACTAACAATCGATGACTGTGTTGCGGCTGTTTTTGGCACAACAGTAACATCACTGTTTAGATTCAACTACACTACAAGAGTGGGTGGAAGCACCAAAATCCTGATGATAGTGATGATGGATTTGCTCAACAAATGCATTCTTCTGAGGACGCTAAGAGTTGAATTGATTGAATCCAAGGTTCTTGTGGTTGCCATGTAGTTTGAATGTCCTCCTATGAGAATGTGACAAAATTGCTGCAAAGTTTCAAAATAGAGAGACGTTCCTTCACCATCATTTTTAAATTGCATTGGGCAGCATTTAGCACTCTGGAATAGAATGGTATAGGCCAGTTATCCTGGACAATGACGCCACCCAGCTAAAGTCTGACTCTTCAATAAAGATGTAGTATTTTTAACATTGGACAACCATTCCTGAATGTCTTTAAGTTCTTCTTGTGACTGAATTGTACCGTACTTAGTCACAATATTAAACCATTTTTTCTGACCGTCATGCTCCATCATTCTCAGGATAAGACTAAATCTTTGTGGACCTCTTGGTAGTGCCAACATCTCCACAATGTCATCAAAAATACTAAAGAATTCTGAGACATCTTCAATTTCCGTGAAATTCAAGTTGTTATACTCATGAATGATTTTCTGAGAGGTAGGATCACTGGGATCAAGGGTGGTGTTGATGGAGACCTATCAGTCTTTTCATTGCATTGCATCGGGATCTTCTTTCTTTGGGAAGATTGAGAAAGGCAGTGTGCGGCTCATGACGAAAGTGATAGGGAGGTAGGTGGTCTGACAGATCAGAGATATAGCTTTAGATGTTAAAACCCTATAAATAATTCCTTATAAGTTTAACTACATTTCTAATCCTATTGTTGAGTCAGGGATCAGGAACTAATAGGAGAAAAGCTTCCACGGCCAAAATAGAGTAGAGAATTCCACCGTATGGCATAAGACATGACATGACGACACACTGTCACCACCAATCGTATTCAAATTTAGCTTAACATTTTCCACTTCAAACTTCACTTTCTGAAAACTTTCTAGATGGTCGACTGAGCTTTATAAACGATGTTCGCATTGTAAACATTTCAAGCGCTCTGAAAACAAAAGTTTGAATATGAAAAATGGTGCTCACAAGTCTGTCACGAACAAATGACAATACGACAAAATACTCAAAAGACTTGAGTCCGTTAAAGACACGACAACCACGACATAACATTTTGCGGCAAAATGAAAATCGATATCAAAATACCAAAGTTTAACTTTCCACGATCAACACGTCGGAAATGAATGTTGGAGAAAATAAAGTATCTGTTTCGATCACAAAATCACATTCGAAACAATAGACACATCTCGAAATCTCACAAAACAATCAAAGAATGAACTTCCACCTTATTGTCAATGCCCTCTTTTGTCTGTCACTGTCATTGGGTGCTGTCAATGGTAGTCTTTCAAAGATGCGTCGCACTAGCAGAAAGTATATTCGTGTTGGCGGTCGATCTCAATCTGAGTTTGGTAGAACTATTGATCCTCACGAAGTAGAAGCAGAAGCAACAGCAGTGTAAGTGTAATGTTGACATTGAAGTATTGGAGCATGATCTTTCCTTTATTGTTGCTTTGAATTTTTTGTATTTGGCTTGCATGTTGCTCACGAGCTTCTTCTTTCGTTGTATTTGTATAGTTTTCAAGAAATGAGACGATTGCACATGCGAGAAATGTTTGGTCAAGTATCTGGGAGTATGATAATGAGTTTGGGTGGAAGCATGAGTTTAAGTACAAGTATGAGTATGAGTATGGCAATGTCGCTTTCAATGTCCATGAGCCATATTCTTCCCAAAGGGGTACCAGCGACTAAGCATCCTACTTCTAGTTTGTCTGAATCCTCATCGTTACCTTTAGACAATGCAACAATTGGAAATTCAGATATATCTGAGATCACGGCTAGCATGGTGCCATCCGGATCGCCTTCATCATCGGTAACGTCTGTGTCTTCATCTAGTTTGACATTAGGATCTCTGGAAAAAGGAGATGTTGTCATTTCCGAAATTGTGACGGGAGTAGCAGGGAGCATCAAACCAGCATTTTCTGGTGGTTCCCCTTCTTCGCAATCGCAATTGTCATCATCTGCATCTGGGTCTGAGTCTGGGTCTGATTCTGATTCTGATGCTGGCTCGTCATCATTTTTGAATGGCATAATGATTCCTGCATTGGTGTTATTGCTTATATTGTGTGCAATGATAATGTTGGTGTTTGTGTACCGTATGAATACGAATAATGAAACACGTCGGTTAATGTAATGAAAGTAAACAAAAAGGATTCAAGTTTTGATGACTTGCAATAAGTGTTGATGAAGATGACTTTGCCTCAGGCTTCGATGGCTCTTGATAACGTAAACTAAATGCAATTTTCGTGTATATTAACAATGTTGAAGCGTCTCCGTATCCCAAAATAAATTTAGAGAATGACAGAGCTCACATGAATGAATAGGACGTAAATAGGGCGTTCATGTCCCATCACAAGCGAGAAAGTGTAAAGTGATAATTATCATGAATGCAAACAATTTCTGATGTGACAATACGTATTGCCGGATTTCTGTCGCAGAGTTGAAATCTGATCGTCCGAATGCTGACTATTCACTATCACTATTCACTTCCAATCAAGATGATACCTTTTGGATATGTGCATAAACCTTGCAACCGATATTTAACACTTCAAGTTGACAATCCTACGTTTGGATAAGATCGTAAGAAGCTGCATGTATTCTTCTAGTCTGAACCTAAATTTACATCATTACTTTGAAAGATTTCATATGATTTATAATTTAACATCGTTCCTGTGCCAATAGTATTTCGTAGGACCAAGCGAAATTTACAGTGATCCCAAGTAAGCGCCACTTACTGCTGCAGCCTTCTTAGGAGCAATCGATGTCCCCTTTGGAATGGCAGGATTACCACCTATTTGTCCTGTAGCATGTCCGAACCCAGAGAATACAGGAGCTTCTGGAACTACCGGTGCGGCTGATTTCACAAATGCTGCGCCAGCAAGTGATGGATTTTCCCCCATTGATCCTGTCGCATGTCCAAACCCTGAAAATCCAGGAATTCCACCTGATGTTACAGACATGGATGCTGGTGCAGGTGTTGGCTCGGGTTCAATGACCTCACCCGTAAAATGACTAAAACCTGAAAATCCTTCAGCCTTCACTTTTCCTGCAAAGGCTTCCTCAGTTGGAGGCTTTTTTCCAGGCCGATAACCTGCGAGAGAGTGTCCTTCAAGTGCAGTGCTCAACTAAAGAATGTCGACATGTATCACAGGTGAGATATCTATCTTCGCTCAAGAAAGATTATGAAGTCTATTTTCACGCGACCATACTTACGCTGTTGTCACGAATAATTGGAGAAAACGCCGTTGCCACGGCGATCGATGAGAAAACAAGAGCAGATGTGACCTTCATTCTAGGAAATGTTTGTGAAGAGGAAGAAAATTAGTTTATGAGATTGGTTTGAATCGTCCGTAATTCTTTTTTGTGTGTTAAGAAATGCTCACGGATTTCAGGATCGATGTGAAGAAATGCTTACGTATGCATTGCCCATATGAAGAAATGCTTACGTAACGTTACTGAAAAGCTGAAATTCAAATTCCGAATGACGTGACCTCCGAGAGATTTCACCAAAATAGAAATTTCATCACAAAATATAGGGGTTATGGGGCAAAAATTGCCATAAATGGCTGCTCTGAGATTGACAAGATCAAACTAATCAAAATATACTTCACAATTTTTGGCATTCTCATATATTTTACATGGTCACCCTTACTTACATTTTATAACCATTCCCAGCATGCCTGCCTAGCATGGTACTGGATTGCTCCCACTCCTCTTTCCCTAGTATTTTCTGAAAAACGGTTTTTTCAGGAGTTTTCTTTTTTGTTCATCCACATTAACAACACTGACAAAGACAAGTCTTTCTCAAAAGCAGTGTTTAAATTCCATTATTTTATTTCTCTTTGTTTGTTGACACACTTATTGCCCAGTTTCCATAATCTTCTCCCTCATAACCCAAACCCATGTCAAAGGTCCCCTTAGATGGTGAATTCTGTCTTTGTTTCAAAAGTCCAGGTAGAATAGTTTCTTGGTGTTGCTGAATTGCCTATAAATTTTGGTTATAAAATAGCCCCACCCTCAAAAAGCTATTCAAGAAATTGATCACAGAAAACATATTTCCAGTCATTTGAAAGTGTGATTTCAAATTAAACTTCATGGAATCATGCAGAAATTCATTCAGAAAGATAGCAACCTCATCAAGGAATGTCATCCTTTCCCTGTGGTTGGCACCAAATGAAGTGTTGGAGGAGTAACCAAAAAATAAACCTTAAAGCCAGGAAAGTCTGAATAATTTTGTATTTGGAAGCCATGATCAACAGCTTTTGATCCACAAAATAACAGAGACCTTGTAACTTTCAATTTTTGATTGGCTTGAGTTACTGGCCACAGAACAGATTGAGAATTGAATTTATCACAATGATACTTAATCTTGTTTTGACAGCACAGGGGAGGAGATCCATGGCTAGGATTTGAGATTGTGCATTTTCATCAAAACCCCAGGCAGGGAGTGTTACAAAGACCTTCTGGTGATGCTGAAAGGACATTTTGCCAATTGGCAAACAGGGTTCCGCTTAAAAGTATAGAAACCGCACTCACTTGTTCGTTTACGTTTGTTAATGGTGCGTTTGACGTGTACTCTTCTAACATTGCGCGGAATTTGCAAAATCCTTTCACGGTGTGCCCCATCCAAGACGTGTAGAATTTCTTGTACAACTCCAATTTGGGTTGCTCGGGGTTCCTCCTGAGTTTCACTTTTACTGGAGCTAAAACGCCTTCTGTCAAGTCAGGTTCAGGAAACAAGGGAATCAGAGCCTTGTGTTTTGGGTTGTCCGTTACTCTTGCCTCAAAATCGCCAAATTTCCGTGGGACCAACTTCGACATCATCTTAGTTTGCTTTTAGACCAAAAAATTATCAATGAGGCCGGAAGAAAGAGAAAAATTCGTCGCTCTTTCGCGTCTGAACTGATTCAGCGTTTGCGGATGAAAGGATTGCGATTGGGAGTACTTGTTGAAGTTGTCAACATAGTTTTGTCAGGTTGGAAGAAGATTCCTCAAGAATATATTAATATAATGTCTTAACCTGGAAGTTAAAAGTAGAAATAAAGATGTAGAGATTAAAAACGAGGAATTATAGAATTAATAGATTAGGTTTTAATCTCTTACTTTTAGGTGAAGCTTTGAGGGGAAGGTTTTACTTTGAAGCTTCCATGAGAAAGCTTATTTACTTAGGATAGACTTTCCTGGGTAGACTTGCAGGAGAAGCGTCCCTGTGCCAGACTTTCATGAGAAGAGCTATTACTCAGTCTTGCACGTTTGGCCTAGGGTGACATTCTACGTCACCTCACGACATTTGCTTCCTCTAACGGTTCCATTACATACGGAACGCACCTGCGTATAGACACGCGCGGTACGTAGATACCTTTTCGTATCTTAAGAGTACCGTTGGAATAAACTTGCACTACTTGGTACGGTACGGTCCGTCCCTTTTTGGGATTAGCTTCCTCTGAAGTATGCCTCTATCAAGAACAATCTAATTTTTTGCAATTGTTACTCTCAGCATTCAGGGTCACAAGAATGACACCATCCTTCTTATCCTGAATCATCAGAGTTAGAGTCATTGTATTTCTTGTTGTTGTTGGATGGACTTCCCTGGTCTGCTACTTCCTAGCAATGCCTTGATGTTAACTAACAGTGTAAAAGGTTCTTCACCTAGTGTCATTATTGCTCCAGTATGACTCTTCAAGTCATTGCATATTGCAAATGCAGCATCCACATACCATACAATCTCATTTTGATTTCCAAACTTGAGTGTGAAAGTTTCATCTCTTGTTGCTTTTAAGCGTCCTAACAATTTGCATAACTTAAACCAATCTTGCTCACCGGGATCTCCAACTCATGTTGTTAGGTAAACAACAGCTCTCTGAATGTCAGGTCATACCCTCTTTGATGAGAATAAGTATTTGGCAACAAAAGTATGATGGATCTGCTTCTTGGTATTTGACAATTTAATATAATCATTTTTTGTTCACATACGTTTTCATTCCATGGATATTTTGAATCAGCTAGTTAGTCTGGAAACTCTTCAATCATGCTGGTTATATAAACTCTCATATCCACTTGACATTTCCATCTGTAGTGAAATCCAGTTTCATTGTTAGGTAATCATGGATTTTTCCTGTTTTTGCTTTAACTTTTGCAACTGATGGATTTCCATAAGTCTTTTCTATCCATTTGTAAAATTTGTCATTCACTCCTGGATTTTCATGACTAGACTTTAAATTGTCTACATGCCATGTTAATGTGTACTGTTTTCCTTTCACAATTCTGTTCATCACACGATGATTTCAGGAATTGATTTTGAAATCAATGTTTTACCAGATCTTTTTTCAATTTTTTGCAGAACAATAATGCTGCTTGCAAACTTCAATATACTGTCTTGAATAGCTGAAAGTAAGCACTTTTTGATTCCCTTCAAAGGTTACATGCTCCTTACATATGGTAGGATCCATTGATACTAGGATGTCCACTAGTGACCCTCTGATTTTCATTATTACTTTCTTCTTGCTATTTGTATCCATATCTGTTTGGATAAGAGCATTTGGGATATCCACTGTCATAATATCATGGTTCTCGTTTGCATCAATAGTTGATGTGATAAGAATAGATTCTGTTGATGCAGTGGGACTTGTTGCATCCTCTTTGTCGATCAACCCCCTTGGTTCATTATTTTCATGGCCATTGCTACCATGCTCTCATCCCAGAATTCTTGATTGATTTTTAGTAAGATTAAAGCCTCAAACATGATAGGAGAAATATGCTTCTGTTGATCAGTAAGAATATGCTTACAAGCACTGAACAATCTTTCAACAGTATTCGCCATTGCTACACAAAATGAACAATTGATATACCGTTCTTGTTCATCACTTAATTCACTGTGCTTCTGCTTCCATATTTTCTCAAAATATGAAGTATTCTTGGACTCAGATTCAGAATAATTGTAAGCAGAACCCCATCTCAATACGTTGCTGTTCAGCAGGGGAGATGTTGCACCTCTTTCATAGGGTGGCATGCTGACATGAGCTTTTCCAAGAGTTTTATTGAGCCCAGATTCAAAGTCTGGGTTGTTCACAATATCAGCACGGGCACTCAAATAGTTTTTCATTTTTGGATTCCGTTCTTGTTCAAGCATTCCATCAAACACCTCTCAAACCTCTAAGGTGGGCATACCTTTCAGCATTCAAAAATTTGACAAGTATTTATTTAAATTGTCCAAGGTTCTGCATCGGCAAGGAGTTAGAATCAAATCCTCAACTTGTGGAATACCTTTGGCAGCTACTTCAACTTTGATGTATCTCTGTGCCATACCATACTTAGATGACCATCTTGTGGCATTGTGTATAACTGCACAAAGATTGGTTAAGGCTCTAAGCCTGGCTGCATTTTTTAGCTGTTGGAGTTGTACCATAAGTTTTTGAATGGCATCCAATACTTGGTCATACTCTGGCCTCTCTTCTAACCACGAGTTGACTGCTAGATTGAATCTATGGCTAGCACATCCAATGAGCGGAATACCTGTATTGTCCGATATTTTTCAATTGGTACTGCAGTTATCCCCGATTAAAAAAACAGCATTGTCCAAAGCTTTTCTATACAAATGAAGGGTTGCATGCATAAATTCAATGTGCTGTTCAGCCCCTAATTATTCTTCATTAACCAGTGGAGCCACAGCTAATATGGCCACATAATGCGTTGTAACAGATGTCCAACCATAATAAATTAATCCAAATTTATCTGGGAAATCTTCAGATATTGCTTTTTGAACATTGGGAGTTAGTCCTAATATGTATTTGCGAATTGGGGTCAACAATCCAATTTGTTAATTTGTAGACTCCTTCTCTCTTATTTATGAAACCAAATGTATCCAATCTCCCTTTATCCTTGGACGATTTAACAAGGTTGTCATAAATGCGTAGAAAATTATCTCAGATGCAGGAATGAAGATGACTCTTCAAATTTGTATACCCAGTACTTTTCTTCTGTTTCTGAATGGACTTATATTTTGTTATGTTACACATACAAAAGTCTGGATTGGCTCATGGCGTAAAGACGTAAGCAATAACTTCTTTCATTTGATTGCCGCTGCATCCAATTGTGTTTTTTTGTGGCCGGGCGGGAATATTCAAAAGGGTCTTGTGTCAGACAATATTTTTACCGGTTAGTGCCAGTGAGCAGAGAGAGCAAAACATTCACAGCTATTCAATTTTAGTCTAATGACTAATAAAAAATACAATATTGTTGGACAAAAAATAAAGTATTGCAATATTGGTTTTAAGAAAAATAAAATATTTTTCATTAATTGATTGCAATTATTTTCCGTCAATATATTTTTTCTCAACACTGATCACATGTGAGATATCTATCATCGCTCAAGAAAGATATTGAAGGATATTTTCACGCGATCATGCTTACGCTTTGTCATGAATAACTGGAGAATCACAGCAATCGATGAGAAGACAAGAGCAGATCTGACCTTCATTTTGATTCTATGTAATGTCTGTGAAGAGAAGAAAATTATTTTATGAGATATGTTGTGGCTGTCGGAAATGCTTTTTGTATGTGTAGAAGAGCTTACTTCAATGTGAAGAAATGCTTACGTAAAAATTTGTGAAAAAATGAACTTCAAATTCCAAATGATGTGACCTCCAGGAGATTTTAAAATTCATCACCATTTATATGGGTTATGGAGCAATAATTGGCATAACTGGCAATTGAGTGCATTCAAGGAAACCAATTTGATGATAGTCTTGCTGCACTATAATCCTGTATCTCTCTATGTGTCAACTGTTCTCTCCATCATTCCTTTGCTTTGCCATACGCTTCAAAGAATGAAAATGACTTAGAGTGAGGCTTTGAATGAACAATAAAACTTAATGATTTGAAAATAAAGGAGATAAATTCTCCAAGTTTGCTCTAGGGAATGGAATGTGGTAAATTATAATCCAGATAATTTTTGGTATAATAAAATCTAGTGTATATGCATTTTATGTCTGAGGCTTGTTATTCCTACTTTCAATGTCAGAATGTATCTTTATGGAAACCTTTGTATCGATAACCTCCATCTTTTTGATTTTAAAGTTTCTTCCGACAATCCACAGTTTTGTATGTATAATGCGTTTACTTTTAATCTCTTATGCCAATAGTTGATAGTACTGCTAGAATGTGTTTGAGTTAGAATGATCATTGTTTTCTCCTTGTCATATTCAATATCTTTAAATGGCTTGAGCTTGAGATTTTCAAAAGGATAAGGGTTAATCTTTATCACTTATTATTGATGCTTATACCTATATTTTTTCAATAAGAGTATGGCAGCAAAAGGCTTTGATCATCAGCATAAATTCCTATGTCATTATAGGTCATGCCATAAGTCAGAGCCGTGTTCATGCAAAGCCTACCACTTTATCACATCATGTCTCAAATATTTTGAATTGACATTTCAGCTATGAATTTAGTTTTTTTCAGATAAAACTCTGGTTTTTAATTGGACGCATGATGCATGCAATAAAGTTATACAATAAATTCACGAAATATAAAGTTGCTGCAAGGAATCATAAAGATCACTAAAGGCCAATAATCCCATTAGGGAGCTGTCAGTGAGATAATCTCAGCACTGTTTACATACACATTTGAACAATGTAACGTATATCAAGTAACTTGACAAGCCTTAGGTCTGATCCAAAGACAAGAATACCAGTTATGGCTACAATCGACGTAAGGGAATTAATTTCAATATAGCTCATGAACTTACTTCAGAAAAAGAATGTATATGGTATTGTTAGTCAACAGTATAAACAATGGATTGTCATCAATAGATGCAACATTACACCAGAAAATCAAAGTTGCACCTCGTAATCCTCACACTCGAGGTACAAACGCATGAGTTATGATTTTGTCACAACGTTACAATGAGGAAAATTTACTGACGTATTTGTGTGGCGGTGACAAGGTGTTGAGTCGTATGTTTTGCACGTAACGAAATAAAAATAAACACCTTTCGGTATGTTTTACAGAGGGTCCAACTTTTTAACGGAAAAACGTATATTTAAAATTTAGGCACTCTTACGCGGGGAGAAAAACAATGAACGACTCTACATCCACTCCTCCTCCCTCGTTTCACGGTATTGACTCGATTTCCACTCGTTCTATCCATATGTTATCGAACCTTCCATCCGAGTTTCATCTACCAATTGTTGTTGTGGTAAGATTTGTTACAAGCTTGGAAACGCATGGACAAGTCGTGAATTTGATTTTTTTTGCTTTCTCGAAATTCCATGGGGGGTGTGGCCAATGCATCCTTTGAATTTTTTTGAAAAAACAGTGCAACAAATCATTGGTTGTGTTTCCTATGAATGCACCATTTTTGAATTTCCATGATTGAGACATTGTATCGTTTCGAATTGTTGCTGTCCTAGATATTGGGGATTTCCATGACAATAAAATATTTGCTTCCAAGTTAGTACATAAACTCATACGATATGTTTCCACCCAATGCAGGTTGCCCTACTATGCTTTTTATTGATACTTGCCTTATCGGATAGGACTGCAGAACCAATAACGACAAAGGTCAAGGGAAGTACACCTCCTGCCAGTCCATCGACAGACGGAGGGACAAGGACACCGCCACGATCTACAGATGATGATGGTGTCCTGGGGATTCTGGAAACTCCAGCTGGACGACGATCAGCACGATTAGCACGACGAAAAGTGGATTAGTGTTGTGTATTGTAAAGGTTGTCTTGATATTTCTGTCTGTCTGTTGGAGGTGTTAGTGCTGGAATAAAGTGATTTGCTTTGGAAATTAGATTGGAGAGAAGTGAAACAATAGAAAGTCATGACGACAATTTTTCTGGGGAAGATGTGACAGGGCAAAGTTATTCAAGGCTTCCACAATTTGTGATGCTTCTTTAATTTGAAAATTTTGTGTCTTCACGTCAGGAGCATGTCATACGTTAAAGATATAGTAAGGGCTAAAGGTTTTGATATGATTTTAAAACGTTCCGTCTATCTAGTGAATACTACTTGTGCACTACAACGCTAGCAGTCATAGCAATAACATCTGAGCTCGAAGATTCAGATATTGTGCTATTACACGTCAAAAACTTCCGAATCAACCTATGCTAACGATCGGCGTTGAACAGCCTTTTCCCGTTCAGCCACGTGGTCCAGTGCCTGTTGGAATGCATAACCATACGAACCAGGAACAATCGGTTCAAACTTTCGTCGAATGACCGCCGAGATTCCTGTCCACGGCTTATGAATCAAATTGTAATTGCTAATGCTTCCATCGTCTTGATCTTCTTCCCGGTAATTAATCCATGAATGTCCTCCCTTCTTGTAGAGGGATAGAATGTAACGTGTTCCGTGACGAACTTGATAGTCGTTGTCTTCGGTACAGCCATATTGTCGTACTAGGTCTACAAATTCAGCAAACAAATCCAACATGCCATATTCCAAAGCGTAGTAAAAGTTTTCGCGAATGTATTGGTATAGATAGGGAGCATCCTCAATCCGTTGAACGTGACGGCCATATCCTGTAGGGATGTATGCCAAGTGAGTAGCTAACCAGGCTGTATTACGGGTGGGATAGTGACTATAATGTTTCTTGTGTTTGCGAGCATAGGGCAATTCATAGTCACTTAGATATCTCCACACCCGAACGACAAACTCCTCAGCACCATCTGGAAGTTCCAAATCAGGGATAGTTAGACAATCTGTAATTGCAATTGCCTCCAGTACCCACCCAAAGACTGGATCCGCGTGTTCATTCCGTACACTAAAGATGGTATCCAAATTCCCAATATCCATC
>CAAAJI010000330.1:18885-34022 GCA_900642245.1 Fragilaria radians
TTTGGGCATGTCCTCAAGACGGTTGACACATATTTTTGATGTATCGATATTCATGGTATCTTCTACGTCAGGATTTGTAGCACTTTGATGCGATGAAAATGCATTCTCTCTTCCTGTCGCCCTTAAGGAACTATTCGATTTTTTGTCGTTGGATGATGATGTTTTATGGATCAAAACGAAAAGGAGAATAAGGAGTGTAATCGAAGTACTAATTGCCACAACAATTTTTGGAACATTAAATTTCCCCAATGGTTTCTTAATTCTCTTTTGCAGCGGTTTGTTGTTGGTGACTCGACCTTTAAGTTCTTGTGATGAGATCACTGGATCTATATGGAGTGCAGACTTTTGTCGTTGATGCAATTTATCGGCCATCTCGTTTTGATTGAGGAGACGAGGAAACAATTGTATAGAATTGTTTTTTGCGTGTTACCAATGACGATATATCTTCACGATTCGGGCAACAAGTAGTAGTAAACGTCGATACAGTCAACATCCAAGACTACAGCTAGTTGTACTACTCGATGATAAATCCAAAAGCCATCCATTTAACAAAATCAAAAACAAATCGAAACGATGATAATTTCTGTGACAAAGAACAACTACCAATGGGCTATATCTGTAGCCATTATTTTATATTCCTATTTATGGTCATGCAATGCTTGGAATCTAATTGGATATCGAAAGGTATCATCCTGTCGCTTCATGTCAATGGATTATGACGAAGACACCAACAAAAAACGAAAAAGTCGTATTCGTCCACATCGCTTATCTTCCTCCATTGAGAATATCCATCAAGTTATGAAATTAGAAGCACAAGAATTAAAGGAGAAAGTATTACAAGATCCAAATTTGTTTTCGAATGTCAAATTTAAGGATCGAGAGGATATTCATCCATCGACGAAACGTGCCATTATAGAAATCTTGAAATTGCAAGAAATGACACAAATTCAACTCCAATCGTATCCACATATACTGGATGGGAAAAATGTCGTTGGACGATCCAAAACAGGTACAGGAAAAACATTGGCCTATTTATTACCCGCCATGCAAAGGCTTTTCATGGAAGATAAGAATTTATATATTCCTGGGAAAACGATTGGAATACTAATCATCGCACCGACACGAGAACTCGTCCAACAAATTGCCAGTCAAGCAACCTCGATCCTAACCTATCATCCGTCTGACATGACAGTTGTGAGTATTTATGGTGGTATGTCGATTCAAAGAGACATTCAGCTCCTGTCCAACCATCACAATCGACTGCCTACTGTCCTTGTTGCGACGCCTGGTCGTTTGTTGGAACACTTGGGACATACCAAACTAGGACCACGTAAATTTTGTGACATTCTAGATTCGACCAAAATATTGGTATTGGATGAAATGGATCGATTATTGGATATGGGATTTCAAAAGGATGTTTCCAGGATATTGTCCTTCCTACCACGTAACCGACAAAATTTATTGTTTTCAGCGACCATGTCCAAATCCACAAAGTCAGAATTACACAAATTATTAGGAAACAATTATGAGGAAGTGAATTGTGTCGCAGAAAGTGATGAAATTAATTTCAACCAGATTGAACAATCCTATTTGATTCTGGATTCCATGGATCAATACATTCCAACGCTAATCTTCCTGATTCGAAACGAATTAGAAACTTCCAAAACAAATGTCAAGATTCTTATATTCCTCCCCACAACATGGCTTGTTTCGTTGGTTGTGGAATGTTTCCAGTCCACACTCAAAAATGTCCATATCCTTCCATTACATTCTCGATTGTCTCAATCCGCTCGTCAACGTACTAGCGATTCCTTTCGAACGACACAACTCCCATCCATCCTTGTCTCGACCGATATTTCCAGTCGTGGTATGGACTATCCCGATGTTTCCCTAGTTTTACAATACGGATATCCCGATAAGGATGACACCTATTTACATCGATTAGGTCGAACCGGCCGTGCTGGACGAGGGGGGAAGGGAATACAAGTCCTACTACCCTTTGAACATTATCGTATATCCAAATTACAGAATCAGGGTGTCAACAAAATTACGGAATGTGTATCTCCCAATACAGACTCGTCTATGGACACTACCAAAATATCCTTCTCCATCATGGAAGCGGCAGTAAAATCCTTCCTGGCCTATTATCTAGAACAGGCACCGAAAATGAAAATGACTCCAAAAGATGTCATTCAAGAGGCAACAGCCTTGGCAAACTCCTTGGGACTATCGAAACTACCCACCATGTCAACCAAGACTGCCACGCGATTGGGTATTCAACACTTGATTCCCATGGAAGAAGAATTGTAATTTCGTCTCTTTTTATTTTTGCCTAACATGATCCTAGGCTTTGGAAGCTGCATGATCCCAATTCCGGGGCAATACTTCCAATTTCAGAATATCAGAAATAATGTGACTAATCTGGAGGATAAAGGAACAATTATTTGATACAACAAATCAGCATCAACAGTTGCATTATTCCTTTCTTTTTCACTAGTTGCCCTTCAGTTTGGAAAGATGTTTCATTCTCAACACTAACAAGACCAAATTCAAAATTAAAATTTTGCCGTGAAATAATCTATCAAAGTCATATCTGGAAAACGCCACTACAGCAAGTTGTGAATCTCCATCACACCACACAGTATACTTATGAGGGCGTTACTTCATGAGAGTCAATGCAATTCTGCAACTTTTTTAAAATAATCCCACTTAGTTTTATGTATACCATACAGATATATATTAGGAAATTCCTTTGGTCCTCACAGTGCCCCATCGTGCATGGATCAAAATTCAATTTATGAGAATAGGTTATGAAGGTTTGTTGAAGGTTTTGGACTTGACTATTTCGAAAATATTTCTTTTCCAGAGCATTTCAACATTCATTACTTTCTCGTAAAATGTATCAAGCAAAACCACTAGCATTCTTTTATTTCAATTTTTTTCCTCTCCAACTCATATTACGAAAAAAATGAATATCAAATAAAGAATTTGATGAAAATCATAAATTCCAAGAAAACGATTACCCTTTGAATTGGAAAGTCCACTCATTTACTTCAGCATAAATTGGTATGTAAATAGAATAGGAATCTTGTATGATCCACACAAGTAGTCAAGCACAACAATGATAAAATTATGGAAAGCATCCTAGTTTATTGGAATGCACTGCAAGGAGCTACTATAAACCAACCAAATTACGTAAACGATAAACACATTGCATTTATCATTCCAAAGTAGTTGTGATCATACCACTTCCTCAGATAAGCTTGCAATCAAGCATTGCAAATGTGCAAGTTTGTCAAATGTACCATTCGTTCACTGCATTAAACGGGAAATTGCCCAATGCATTGGCAAACAATCGAGATGTCTTCAATATGCATGAGCTGCAAAGAGTGAAATGGAATCTTGCTATTATTTTGCCAACTCTTACTTTCATTATGATGTTAAGAGATTACAAGAAAAGAATATTGGGATCAGATTTAACGTTTTATCGAATGAGCGAAAATGTATCGATTAGATGCTAAAGTATTGCACAAATTGCATCTTGTAATGATTGATGCCATAGAATACCATGTGGCATTTTATTTCATTCAGGCAGTATGGCAACACAAAAATAAATGCAGAATCTACTGAATCCTTTCTCACGTACAATTTGAGAATCGCGTTAAAATTATTTTCAATAGTTGACTTGTCTCTTGCCGAACTGATGTCTATAATTTCTTTCTTCTGTATTTAGAGACTGTCAAAGCCTAGATATTGTCATGTTTGTTCCTGGAAATTTGCTTTTACAAAGTCTTAAATTGAAAAGATTGATAGTTTACAACAATCCTCAATAAAGTAAATGATCTAAATTGTCCAACCAATCTGCCCGCTTGAATGCCCCCCATTTTCTGTAGAGCTGAATGGCTTTCTCAAGGTACTCCTCACCTTTCAGGCTATCAGAACCTGCAGTCATAAAATACCTCGATAATTGTTCATTCGCCAGAGCTTCGAAAATGATACATTTTGCTGTGGCACATGCAGTAATTGCATTATTAAAATCTAACTCCGTCTGAGAAACCGATTTTGGCTTTGTCGTACAAAGGTTGGCCAAGGCATTCAATAAGTAATTTGGAGCTACAAATATTCGGGTTCCATTGCTTGCCCAATTCTTCACTCTTCGGTGTACACGGTGTCCCTCTTTCTTAAATTTATGATTTCCAGTTTTGAGGTACAACTCATAATTGCATATGGCTGCCCAAACATGACTAAAATCTGTAGCAAGACCTTCAACCAAAGTTTTCTCATTTTTTTGAAAGTATATTAATGCCATCGACACATTCTCCCAATTACCGTAAAGATAAGCTGTCATCATTTCATATTGCTTCAATCGAAATAGCGCTAGTTTTGAATCGATACACAAAATATCATGAACAAAAGTTTCATCGATTGCTTCACCTCTTAAAAATGAAGGATCGGAATTATTCCTGTCGTCACACAGATTCAAAAGCTATACAAGTTAATCAGTGACATAAATTGATCAGTGTAGGGATGGACACACTTAAATTATACTCACAAATTGCCAATTCGGTAGAAGCAACATCAAAGCTCGGTCTGCTTTCTCCTCTCTCATCTCACCGACCAAAACTCTCATTCGAGAATGAATATCAGAAAGAGGTAGATCCAAATAAGTTCGGCCCATGATCCATACAACTATCCCCAATTGAGCATAAAATGTATCTCCAAAAGCCATTGCCATATGATACGCGGATAAAACTTCCTGACAACAATGATAATTCAGGTCATTTCTCCAAAAGTCTATAGTACCAAAGGAAATGATAATTGCTCGACCCTTAATTGCAGTTGCATTGAATTTTTCCATGATGTTATATGCCACCTTCTTGGCTTCCAATGCCTCATCAAATGCTCCCATAGTAGCACATAACGAGCCCCAAGCGAGGAAGGGAGTGGGTGCATAAGATCTCGATACGCCATGTTTCAAGGCCAATCGAAATAGTCGAATGCTGAAGAATGCATATACTTCCTTGAAGGAATCGCCTAGCAAAAAGCCATTTCCAATGATGGCATCCACGATTAAAGATATGATGCATTTTAATTTGTCATCGTGTATTTCTGGCAGATCAATTAATTTAGCCCAAGGCTGCCTAGCTGTTGCAACCCTAGCGATAAGAAACTCTTTAATCACTGATGCTAATGTGATTTTCCGGGGGAATTTCACGGAGAGCTGTCGAAGAATCTTCAGCCCAATAGAAAGAGATGACTTCAAATCACCTTTGCCTGCCAAGCAGTTCACTTCTACTTGATTAGCTGCACATGTATCTTTGAATGTTTTTGCTCTTTTATAAATCTCCTTAATTATAATTTCACTTTGCTCATGGCACCCAATGATCATTTCAACTTCCGCAGCAACAGAATGAAGCTCAAGGCATAAATCATAATTTGATTCCCAAGAATTATTACTGTCGATAATTTTCAATGCCACTCGGAGATATTGGGCAGCAAGAGTAAAATCTGACTTTATCATGGCTGCCTTTCCTGCCAATAGATTAAGAAATATCATCTGATCCAAGATTTCGGAATTTTCGATTAGATTCAGGGCACAATTGATATTGTTAGCAGCAAGAAAAAGCGAATATTCATCGACTGCATTGAGCTTCTGCTGAGTTTTCACAATATCCCATAGTAAGAATCCAATCCTTTGATGCAACAATTGTCGTTCATGTAGATCTGGCATTAAATCTTCGTAAAGTACCTGCCGAATCTTATCGTGCACAAACAAGAAAGCTGCACTTTCCTTTTCAGTTATCATCTCCAATAATCCCTCGTCACAAGCAAGAGTCAATGCACTATTTGTTTGACTTTGGATATCTTCCATGCTGTGTCGTCTGAACGAGTATTCTCCTTCGATCATATCCTGCTCCTCATAAAGTATACTTGACAGCACATCAAGCGAAAATTCGTGCCCGATAAATGATGCAATTTGTAAAATTGAACGAGCATGGTTGGGGAGGCGCATTAATTTACTTTCCATAACTTTGGCAAGATTATCTGCCACGTTTGTTTGAAGCATTATTTGTTTTTCATCCCAAGACCAGATTCCATCTAATTTTTGTGACAACAATCCTGTGGATTGTAGCATCTCTAAGAATGTGAGGACATAAAAAGGGATTCCGTCAGTTTTCTTCCATGTCAATAAACTTAAAGATTCTGTCTTTTTCTTATCCATACCAAGCGCTGAGGAGATAATTATATTTAGATTATCAGCATCTAGCCTCTCGACTAAAATATTGGTGATTCGGTAATGACTTTTTTCTCTAGCATTCTGGCTTTCATCATGGACGAAGCAAAAATTCTTGAGACTTTCAGTTGAATCGCCATCATCTCGGTAAGCACAAATGATCAAGATAGATTGTGAAAGGTAATCAGTCATGATCGACTCCAATATCTCCTTGGATCCATAATCTGCCCATTGAAAGTCGTCAAAAAAAATGACAACAGGATTCTCTTTCGAGGCAATACATCTGAGAAATGACCGAAATACCTGCTTAAAACGATTAGAGGAACTAGGATTGTGACATCTCTTTGCTCCATTGAAATGTGAGTCGCCTCCATTTAAATTTGCTAATTCTGGAATCAAATTACCTAGGAGACTTATCTCTGAGCCTAACTCAGATCTTATTCGCTCTCTTATTTGATCGCTGTTGTTAAGGCGCAAAGCTTGACGACACAGATGCTCTGATAGTGAAACAAGTACAGAGAAAGGTGCTCGAAACTGCAATTGATCAAATTTTCCTCGGGCAAACAAAGCAGTTTTCGGTAGAGTGTTGATGAATATATCAACAAGAGTAGACTTTCCCACTCCTGAGGGCCCACGAATCATCACAACTTCCGATGTATGAGATGTATGGATACGATGAAAGACTTGTTCTAAAAGCCGAAGTTGCGACTCTCTACCGACTATTGCATGACTCTTTGTAAACAGCGGGGTGGGAGCTCTTCTGCTTTCACCCACAGTTCGATCATTGCTTCGATCAAACAAATTAGCAACGACACGGGTGGTTAGCAGTGGATTATTTCTCCTTTGACTAGAGTTCTGCGATTGATCAAATTGAAAACTCATTTAAGAACTCGGAGTACCTGTTTATTGATTCCAGTGCACTGTTTCTGATTTCCAAATTCCGGTAGGAAAACGGTAATTTCTAACGCTTTAAGGCTTGGGAATTGCCAAAGTATGTCTTTTCTATTAGCATTGACGTTTCATTTGCATCAACTTTCGGATCTGGCTGCAAGTATGAAATTTCACAATTCCCCCCCCCCCCCTTCTCTAGCGATAATTTTTTCAATTTAAGCAAGATAACAAGCAAAAGCAGCATACATCCTGAAATGCATATAAATATGGTTTAAGATTTATTTGTGACATTTATGTCTATGTTGTTAGAACAAATTAAAAAGGGAAAAATATGAAATCTATGTTTGGATATATATTAACAGGCAAGATATTTGGCATCACATAAACAGGTTGAAATTATCCTTAACATTAAGGCTCCATAAATCCGAAAGCGTATCCAGAATGATTAATACAAACGTAAATGAGTATCTATCTAAAGTGGCTCTTATACTAGTCACTAGTTTTCTTCTGGTTGATTCGCATTGCTAATTTTCATTTCTTTCAATATGATTTCTCATCTAGCCCCTTTATAACTACAGAGTATTGTACCAAAACAAAGCTTCTTTCCCTTTTTTTATAGAATAAAAAGTCAACCAAACGTCTTCCCTGTATCTCATACCACCAGCCTGCTGGAAATTTCACTTCGTGTGTCAATGGCATTAAATGAAATTAAGAGACATTGATCGAAAATTTGCAAGAGATTTTGGACAGCCAAATGTCAAAAAACTCTATTTAAATATCCATTTTGGCAGAGATTTTTGGGTATAAGAAAACGAATGTACCTACAATCACAAATTGTTCTCCTTGTCCAGTTGATAGCTCAATAGGTTATTTGAAATTAGTTATTATTCGAACAATCCACACCAAGTTGACTTTGCCAAAAAGGTTATTGCAAAAATTACCATTCTAATCCATCCCTACTTAGTAAGCATCAAACATCATTCCGATTGCTAGATTTCACTGAGCATTATAATGTTACATGTGATTAACTTCTTCCTCTCTTTCCCATCCCTTCAACATTGAAATCAAAGGCTTCACTTCTACAGGGTGTCTCTAAGGCAACACCAACGTAAATGCAAAAACTATGGAACTCTATTGCCTTCGCAATATGAATGGCGCAAAAATCAATTTTCTATTTTACTCACTTTACCCAGCTTTAAGCGCAAACTGATATTGACAATTCCTCCTGTTGTTAAATTTATATTCAACAGAAGTATGGTAATCAACTTCATAGCAGATAAAGAAGAACAAATTTGTAAGTACAATGACAAAACACCAGTGTCTGTAAGACCCAAGTCTATTTGTTTATTTCTTCTTTAAGTACACTACATGTCTTTATTAGAAGCACTAATCACACAACAGTAAAGGATCACTCGCTTCAAGCATGTGCGTGTTATAGATATACTTCACATGTACGGAATCATCTCAGATTTAAACTCCATATATGACACGATTCATGTTTGAAAGCAATTAACTCAGGTTATCAAGGCAATTATCTAAATATGAGAACCATCTCGTTATGTAGATTCCATTTTTTAGTTCTGTAAAGACAAACAAACTACTGTGAACTTTTGCCAAAAAGGTTATTGCAAAAATTATTCTACCCCTATTTGGTTGGCATCAATTAATCATCCCAATCTCTGATTTCCTTGCACACTGATGTTACATATGATTACATTATTCGTCTCTTTCCCATCCTTTCCACTTTGGAGTCAAAGGATTCTTCTCTAAAGGATCTCTGAAGACTATAGGTTACCGCAATCAAATGAGAGTATGCTGGGGAAGATATTTCCATGAAATTTAAGGATCTGTACTCCATTCAACACAGCTGTCAATAAAACATCTTCTGGGTATATCCAATCAGATGAATCCTCTTCAATGCGTAGTAGCAAATCTGAGCACACTATACCAACGGAATCTATTTCCAGTAAGATCTCGCACCCCAATGGGTCATCGCATTTACCAGATGCAATCGGTCCTGTATTATCAAACAATGTGATTGATGGAAGAGTTGTGTCTTGAGACTTGATGTACCTTACAGAAAGGGTATTATTTTCAATTTTCGCTTCCATAGGTTCTAGGCCGCTTCTCTCCTCATCATCTATTGTTGAAGCACATTGGGACACGTAATCTGGGCAACAGTCCCCAAATGCAAAAGCAATCTGCTTATTGCTGCTTCTTTCTTTGGTGTCCATAGTACAAGAACATGAACATCCTGTCGGGAGAGAAACTTCCCCACAGTGATTTGCACATGATGAATCCAAGGATGAAGGCAGGGAAGGAAGTTGCATACTCTGGCAACCACTTCCAAAGTAAGCATGGGCCATGAGTTGAAATTCACTCCCACGAACACTCTGGTTAAATTCCAATAAAGGAATTTCCACGTTGTCTAAGCTGAGACTGAAGGTTCCGTTTCCATACTTGCAACAAATTCCATCCGCAAACATGTCGTGAATCAAAAAGAAATAGCATCCAGTCGGGTCTATCACTGACTCTTTAATGACTTCGTAATTGCTCGTTACATTTGTTTCTCTCCATAGGAGCGTCTGATTCAAGACATCATAAAGGCGATAACTTGTTTCTTCTCCCATGCTATCTGACTGAAGTTGTAGAACTATGGATACTGGTGATGGCGGAGGGACTATCGGTGCTAGTGTGGGCATGATTGGTGCTGGAGTAGGCAATGGAGTGATTGGAGCTTCCGTTTTAGGAATACACTTCCACTTTTGAGGTGGGGGATGGTCAATGCATACTTCTAAATCGAGGTCACAATCGTTTTGTCCCTCTTCACATTCATTAATTTGTTTACAATCTGTCCCAAAGGCACCGTTGTATGCATCGATATAACCATCATTACACGAGCAAGAGAAGCTACCTGGAAGATTTTCACAGGAAGCATGTTTATGACAATTGTTCTTCTCCAAATCCTGACATTCATCAACGTCATGACAGGCCAATCCAATTTTTGCAGCGTAATAGCCAGGAAGGCATACACAAGCTGGTTTTGTATCCAACATTTCACAGTAGCTTATCTCTACGTCACAATCTAGATCCTCACATGACAGAGTATTTTCAACTCTAGACTCGGAATCACTCTCAGAATTAATTGGCTTGCATTTTGTGAAACCATCACCCTCAAATCCCTTATGACATTTACATTCGTACGAACCTACTAAGTCTTTACATTTGGCGTTGGGTGCACATGCATCATCTCTCAAGCACTCATTCACATCAATACATGATGTAGGACCATGCTCATTGCTTGTGGGTCCGACACGCCATCCACCTGACGATGTGTCACATCCACATGAATACTTTCCATCGTCTGGTGCGTGATCGACGCAAAAACCTCCAGGAAAGGAACATGGCTCTAATTCCTTACACTCATCAATATCTTCCATACAGGACTCACCAGTCCATCCTGCTTTGCAAACACACATTTCCTTACTGGATAACAATTCTTCAACGGTATTTCCCACCGGAACGCAAAGTTGTCTGGAATTACACCAATTGTTTCCACAGGGTGTAAAGTCGTTATTGATTTTCTTCAATCGCCTACTACTATTGCCTTCTACATCTAGTGATAACGCTGAGAAAAGCAAAAGAAAATAGATTAGAAGGCATAAAGTTGATCCGATTCTGGGAGACTTGATCGTCATGATCATTTTGTGACGAAAACGATTGCTCAAAAATTTACGTGAACGACAAAAAATCAAATCTTCACTATAACCATGTTTGGCGACTCGTAAGTTGACCAGTATGTGTCAGCAGCATGCCAATAATTCCGTTATTTCATACTTTAATTTTGCAATAGGGGTTTTGTCGTTACTTCTTGGCATACACTCGCCCACTATTTCGCCACATGGATGTTGACTAAGGGAATCTTGATTTTTGATGTTGTGAAAAGAATTATTTCATCTCGGTTTCGTAAAAATGGGTTACCTCCATTTTCCTGAATATTTTCCCTCCTTTGACAGTGAGTCAAATATATGAATGTGTAGTCAGCTATTTGACCTGCATGGGTAAAAAAACATTGAACGAGTCTCAACAACTATTTGTTTAACAACACCTCTAGATATGTCTTTATTCCATAAAGTACCATGTTGACTCCGGTTGATGGGAAAGTCCCAGTGCCACTGACAACTACGGATAGAAAAAGTGATGCGTAGCGTATCAAAGTAACATTCCCGTCAATCTTATCTTTGATCTGGAGAGTTCAAGGCAGCTGACTTGCGGTTGGAGCCATGCCTCAATAACCAAATCACTGGCTAAGTTACATTGCGCTAATGTAGGGCTGTTGATATATAAACATTGATATCTTGCAGAATTATTGTGACACATTCTATTCTTTTAGCGGAGCATCTACCATTTACTTTTTTCTTTGCAACCAGTCATGTTTATACTATATGGGCTAGGCTCATTGGAACATCACTCTATTTGACCTCTTGGCTTTGCATTCTTGAGCAGAAAATGTGTGTAATGGACTGTTCTCTGTCTATTTTATTAATAACCTTTTATCTTCGCAAACAGCCACTCAACCTTATATTCTTTGAATAACAGATGTAAAGCATTGGATGAATTGGTGAGCTACATGAGTACAGGAGGGTTGTATGGACCAATATTGAGTATCCAGGGAAAGCTTTTTGATATCGCTTGACTGAAAGGCAAACATTTCTGTTTGCCAGTAGTACACTTACGTTAAATAGACTTTGATTTGGAAATTGTTGTCATTGTTGATAAAATTCCAAAGAGTCGTTGTGAATTTTTGAGATCTTATCCAACGTTTTCTCCTGGGTTGAATTCTTCCTTTGGTACCTTAATGTAGCATCATTACTGTGTTTCATATATGTCTTTAAGGCAAATCAAATTCTATCCACATATTCCTTAATTGCCCAAACATATTCGCAAAAACATTACTCAGAGTATATTGAAGCATACTTACGAAGTGACGTTGTCATTAGGCAACTTGCGATTACCGGTTTACCTACGATTTTTTTGCGAACCATGTCTTGAACAGTGATGTCACACATTTTGTCTCCTAAGGGTTGAAATAGTAATTTCTTGAGAGAAATCACATGAAAATTAGAAGCAAACAAAATAAAATTGGGATGAATTTAGGATGCACTTTCTCAAAGCAAATGAATTGGCTTTATGGAGAATTACAATTAGAGATGAGAAACTAGGAATTCAACCTACCTTTACCAGCAATACAGGTACTGGTAAACCTCGACATTATCATTCGACCAACCATAAGCGATGTCAAATCAACAAGAAGTTCCAGGATCGGCATCCTCGCTACCCAACAATGATGATGAGTTATCTTCCTCCATTCCAATAGATTGTACGACTCAAGATGACAAGAATGTAACATCAAAAAAGTCATCATTGATAACTTGGTCAAGAACGCAATCCTCAAAACGTCCCATGTGTGAACGATGTCAACGTCCCACTCCGAATGCTTGTATTTGTGACGCATTGCCATTGCATAGGATACAACTACATCGGACACGAATACTAGTCTTGCAACATCCAAAAGAATCACGACGAAAGAATCGTAGTCTTCCCATACTACAGTTGACACTTCAGGAGGACAGTCTCCATGTTTTGGTAGGACGACGTTTGGGAGGTGGTACACTTCCAGGAGGAAGGATAGAGGAAGAATATACGTCATTTCAAAGTATGCTCAATGATACGTCGAAACGACTATTTCTCTTATATCCCAGTCCTGATGCTATTTCCTTGGAGGATGCTATTCAAATGGTTCGATCCGAAATAAATGCTGACCAAGAAAACAACACGACGACGACGACAATGGTGAATTTACTTGTCTTGGATGGGACATGGCAATATACTCGAGAAATGGATCGTGCAAGCATATATCCAGATCATATGATTCGGATCCAATGGACACCGACGGAAACAGAAACACTTAATCCTCCTCGGTTTGCTATACGGGCACCTCCATTACCCAATTATTTGTCCACGGCTGAATGCATTGCTCAAGTTGTTTGTCAATTGGAAGACAATCCATCTCTGTTGGATGAATTGATGAAACCCTTGGATTGGATGGTCACAAAGTGGAAGTCATTTCAAACGTCCGGAAAGCATCTTCGGACAAAAGAGAATCATGCTTTGTCGGATTCTCCACCCTCGAAAAAAAAAACCGCAACAAGAATAACAACAGGGATCATTGAGTAGAAACGCATATTCAGAATTACTTATTGGGTTATATTTTTAGCAAATTTCGTCAATGGTATCTCAGGCTACAACCCTTGCATGGGTAACTTGTTTTTCAAAAGTTACAACTTGAGAAAGCTACTTTTTATATTTCCATCATGATGGAAATCATGACCTGTGCAAGATACAAAAAACTCTAATGGTGGAGTTACAGCTACCTTTATGCCTATGGCGATGGTGGTAAGACATTAGGTAAGTAATGATGTGTTTTCCTAGCAAAAATATTGAACCTACAGAATACGTTGGCTTTGACGTATCATTCAAATCAAGGAATGCTATTCTGTCAAGAGTAAGTTTAGAGTCCTAGGAATATAATCTAATCCATCACTCTTTTTTTCAATCCGTGAAAGACTTTTGGCTATATTTCAATCAAAGAAAAATAGGTATAATGGTATATTAGGATACTTCAGAGGCATGGAGTAAAGCAAAATATTGTTTAGGGCAATGCATCGTTTATGGATGTGGATGAGTATACAATGTCTTTTGTTGAGACACTGTAAACTTGGTGGTGATGACTCCTAATTTGATTTTCTTTTTTTGGGTTCTACGATTTTGTACATGCCAAATTGTGGGGCATGAAATGTAAAATGAACATGAGGATGTAGGATATAGTTGCGTGGTATCCTATTTCTCAACTTTTTTAATAATTTGTATCAAGTATCTAAAATAAATTTCTCAACATTTTTCATCTACTTTTTCCAGGCGTTTGTGGTTTGCCTCTGTATTCAATGTGCCATAATTTTCATCATTCTACTAAAGAGGTGTTTAGACATTTTAAGGAAATTGTACAAAAAAAATTGTTATTGCAAGTCATCCTTGTCATGGACCGACAAGAAAAAATTTCAACAATCGTTGGATGAAACTCCAAAAACGATTATATGCCGAGTTCGTCGAATTTTCGATGACTAGTGTGAGTGAAAAAAAATCGGGGTATTTCACAATGTCACTCACCTCCACACACACACGTACCAAATAGGAACATTCATTTTCGACGTTGTTGTTCTGACATGCACCAATACGTAGCATCTAGTAGACTTCCCATACGAACAACCATTGTTTCGTTCCGTACGTCTGCATGCGGTACGGTATAGTCGTAGTTCGTTGCTTAAAGGGGGGTGAGAGAACAAGATAACACACCAGTCAACACCTTTTTTTTTCTTGGGTCTCGGAAGAAACTTTTTTTCGTTTCTCAAACAAAAAGCGTTTGAGTGTTCGTCTTTGTGAGCATTCTCTTTTCTTACGATTATTTTGCACGTAACCTTGTTGTGATATTTCTTTTTCTGTTTGTGAATCATGGACATATCATCTGGATGCGAAACTGTTGTTCCTCCTCCCACTGACAATGTGGTAAGTGATCCTACTTCACAAACTTCCAGGCCACAACCGCTTCGGTTATTCTTTCGTCAAGTCATTCCTACAGATATTTCAGCTTGTTTTCAAATTGAGAAGACTAGTTATCCTCGAAATGAGGCTGCTACCAAATCAGCCCTACAATATCGACAACATTTTGCTGAAAAGTACTTTCGTTGTTGTGTCTTAACGGATGATTTGGAAGAGGACGAGGATACTCCTGTTACTACGTCTACTTTAGACGCAGTTGATCCTTCTCTACATACTACTTCGAATCATCATGTGGAAGATCAGATTGTTGGTTTCATTTGTGCGACTCGATGTCGAATTTTTACCGAAGAGGCAATGGCAACCCATGATGCTACTGGACCATTGTTGGCCATCC
>CAAAJI010000330.1:36235-46258 GCA_900642245.1 Fragilaria radians
CTAGTTAAGACTGCATTTACGACGACGTCAGCTGCACTGCATCGCAAGGATAAGATGAGAAGGTTCGTTTTCCATGATAATCGTCGAGTACTATCTCTCAATAAGCGAAGCTTGCATCTACCAGTGCGATATATAAGGAGAACATGTGCGATTAGAAGTGATATCATCCAACGTCAAGAATCTCGCACTCACGACAAGATTTGGAATGCAAAAAGTTTGTATGACATCCGTGCCTTATCCACCAATCCTCCTCCTCCTCCTCCTCCTCCTCCTCCTCCAGCGGACCGACGAGACACAAAAAAGGACGCTACGATTAGACGGAAGGAGTTTAGTGATCATTGGATTCATCAGATACAGTCACCACCTAATATTATCACTTCTCTTCGAATATTATCAACCCCAATTGTTTCCTATTTTGTCCTCACCGGGCAATATGAATTGGCGCTTTACGGATGTATGGGCTTTGCGGCATCCGATTGGTTAGATGGATGGGTAGCAAGAGAATTTAATATGAAAACGGTTTTGGGGTCGTACCTTGATCCCTTGGCTGACAAACTGTTGATTAATTCCTTTGCTCTTTCCTTATGGTATGTTGATATACTCCCTACACCATTGGTGGCACTATGGACAGTACGTGATGTTATCCTCGTCGTTGCAACCTATCGACATGTAGCACAAAGGACGGATAAAGGACAATTTATCGTAGACCCTGGAACGACGCCATTAAAAGTAAAGGCAACGACACTAAGCAAGGGTAATACAGCACTTCAGTTCCTTACCATCTTTGTGGCGCTACTACAACCAATCTATGGTCTAGATCCAGTCTTGCTACAGTCATTTTGGTAAGTATATCTTGACAACATGTTGTATGTGACAACATTGCTTTTTATTGTATCATCACTAATACGTACTTTTTCAGTTGGGTAACTGGTGCCACGACAATTGCATCTGCATTGAGTTATGTAAAGTATAACGCATTCAGCGAAAGTGGGAACTCACCCAAAAGGCATTAAACAGCCACAAGCTTAGACACTACTACTATTCACATAAATCAATTTGTAGATTGGTCTTTTTTTTTCAAGCAATGACAAGAATCATTTGGAGAAATAGTATAAATTTGTTAAAAATGCAACAATGAGACTATTTGATTTTCATTACTTTATTTTTCAAAGCCTAGAAAGCGGTCAACATAATTGTAGGTTGGAAAGATAATTAATACCAAAACGAATGCATCTGTCGGCACGGTTTGAAGAGACTGGTGAAATAGCCAAAATAATACATGGATCAAATTTAGGCAACATTTGTGAGTAACAAAATTTTCCTTGTGAATGAAAAGTATGTGCAATGCTATCCTCGCAATTTCGTCGGATGATTCAAATAATTTGAATGATGTTATAAATTCACGTTGTGTCTACCTCATCCCTCTCCATAGAGCACACTTTATTTTGACTATGCCTATCCTTCCATCTGGATGTTCTACTCATTTCCCCTTCAACAGCCAAACCCTTGTGCCATGCATGAAAGGTAGTGAACTAGATGATTAGATAATGAATTGTCAAGTTTGATATTTCTGATACAATTTGTACAATAAAGTCCTCCAGTTGGTGTCTTTTGATTTTGGTAGGATGAGAAAGAGCACAGCAGAAAGCTTTTACTTCAAAACTTTGAAACTTATTTTTTATTTTGGAGCTAAAGCAATACTTGTTGTTGTTTTTCGCATAATTCATGCCGTAAATTAGGATAGTTAGTAGTAGTCTACTGGCATTGGCCACCAAGATTTTATCATTTCTTTTCGTTGCTGACCCAACGTTCCAATGACATCGACGAAATCATCATCCACAACAACAACATCCATAACAACAACAGCAACATCAACATCCCCGAAACGAAATATATGGATTTTATTTGCATCTCAAACAGGAAATTCGGAACAGGCAGCACGTCAGATTGCATCTCAATGGCCCTTCCTCCAAGAGGAATGGAACAACAATGTAACCGTGTCGACCCTGGATGATTTTTTAGAAATTCATCATGCACCCTGGTCACCAATTGTGATTTTATGTTTATCTTCCTATGGTGTTGGTCAAGCACCCTTGGGTGGATATCGATTTCGTGAATTATGTAATGATATCTTGTCGCAGAGTAGTCCTTTGGATTCATCGTCATCATCATCCAATTGTCCTAGTCCATTATTGTTGGATGGACTACAATTTGCCATTTTGGGTTTTGGTGATTCCAAGTATACAACCTTTGGTGTGAATCCTCGAAAGACTGTCCGTGCTTTAGAAGCAGCAGGTGCCATCCAAATCGGACCACCATTGACTATCATTGATGCATCGGAATCATCACCAGAATCTCATGTGGCAAAATGGATCGATGAGTTGTGGGATCCATTACGAGAAGCTCTGAAGGAAACGAAACGACCCCTGGCAAGTTCAGAACAGTTGGTTCGTATGCAGAATAGAACATGTATGCGTTGTATGGAGATTAATCCGGACTATAAGCCTCGTAAAGTAACGTCAACGTCATCCACGTTACTTTCGTTGCCATGGCTTGGAATCATCGCCATATTGATGGTAATTGTTGCAGTTGCAATGCGTTGGATCGAAATATAAGTAATAGACTAACATTTTGGAGTTGAGAAATTATCAAACGAAAATAATATATCTAAGTCACTCAGGTTAACTAGGGAACTAGATATCAATCATCATTTGCTTGGCGCCCCTTTCGAGGATGGAAGGATACTCGGTGGAGGTGGCATAGTCGTTACCTGATTGCGTGAAAGTGTATGAGGAACTAAGTAGGATCGAGCATTGTCTTCATCATCGTCATCATGATTTGACGATCGCAAATCCAAGTATCCCAATATAAGTGGACCAATCAATCTAAACGAATGTTGGTATTGTTATTTGCAAGATGTTAGAGGTACGAACAAGACGAATAATCCAGGACGCACACACACACACACAAGTTTCCCTCTCTGCTAGCTCATCCTAGAAAAACATATATATATATATATATATATATATATATATCTTGGCATTGAAAACATTATAACAAAACATAACAATTCAATCCGTCTACGTACCCTTCCACATTGACCCATCGATGATACTTTTCAAAGAGAGCTGTCGCATCCTTACCCAGGGAGGACTTTAATATTTTAATCCCCCCCGGATGATAGGGTAAATAGGGACTAATATTATATACCTTCCCATACAATATAATCCATGCATCATAGTCATAACAATGTTGTGCTACTTCCTCTCGAGTTATATCTCGTCGTAACGGAGCATCTTGATTTCGTTGTGCCAAATTACGACTGGATTGTAACAAACGTGTCCAATCACCCAAACCAAAACCAGGTCGTAATGCTTTATGATTACGTGAAATTCGTGACGTTGATGAGATGGATGAGGATGGATTTTGTAGAGTCGTCGTCTTGGATGACAAGGATGAAAATGATGAGGTTCTTGTTTTAGGTAATGTTGAATCATTCATATGACGGACATCGTCCATTTCATTATCATCATCATCATTATTCAAATCATTAATCATCGTTGCTTCGTTGAAGGATACTTTCGAATTGGGAGATGACATTGTTGTTATCTTTCCGAAAATTGATTTGAGTCACAACCGCTTCTACCATACACTGGATGCTTTTTTACCAGTGTACACAAAAAATCTTGAGAATACAAAAATAAGTGCATCAAGCATTCTTCATCGTAACTAGCACCTACTTGGCCTGGCGAGCTGTTGGCGCTTGCCTTGGGCGAGGTCAGGGCAAGGGAGGCAAGGGAACTTGTACTGCCAGATAACTTTAAAAAATTTATAGCTTACTGTTAATCATAAATTAGGAATTGTGAGCTATCATGTTTAGTTCTGCTCAACCTATCAATCCAATTGTGCCACTTGACATTCAGGGTTTATTTATGAATGAAATCTTCCCATAGATTATCATACGTCATCATTTATCTTTATTGAAATCTTTCGTTAGCCTCCAATACTTTCTAAAGGGACATTAGATCTTCCAGAGTAAAGACTTCGTCTACTTTAGTGTAATCATGACTATTTTGCACATCATCTCATTGGAAGCTTTCAAAATTGTTGAAGTCAAATATACTGTCAAGTGTAAATCTACCATCATTACCTATTTCATCTGTTACTTGAATGATCTCATCAAATTGAGACACAAGGTCCGGTACAGATTCAGATATAGCTGATTTGTCTTCAGAAAATTCTTCTTCTCTGACTTTTTTTCTGCTTCAAACTTCTTTGAATTTTGCTCAGCAGAAAGAGTTAGATGCTATTTCACCAATTCTTTTCGGATGATTGTCATCATTCTTAAATTTTCTAGATTTATTCGATTTCTAGATTTTGATTTGCAGCATGACATTTCAGAAAATGGGTCTAGTCAAAACCGCATAGCAGTCAACTACCGACAAGTTTCTTTGGGAACAACGTGTGTACGGGTGCTGTATGACCTTTGAGCTTGTAGAGATTGACCGAGAAATTTCGTAGTGCTGCAGACAGGATATCTGGAAGTTGTCAACCAAAATGTTTCTAGATCTTTTCCTTTAAGAGTTCGTGGATGTGTGAATTATACTCCACAAGACCTTGTTTCATTGCAATGCAATCACATTTGTTAAAACCCCTTGAAATAGCAAGTGTCAGTATTTCAAGAAGGATCCACTCTAATGTATATTGCTTGGAAATGCAAAATTTGCTATACGCGGACCACAAAAAAAGATTCACAGCATAGATTGGCTCCATGAAATATTGTTTCACCCGAGCTGCAAGACAATATGAAGCATGTTGAATGAACTGGTTTTGGGATAGTTTTGGCAAGGACACGTGCAATCAAAGAACACTTAGTAAAATTGAAGCAATGGTAGTAGACATTGACTCAAGTGTCCCAAGTGCATCAGCTATTGGTTTCAAAGCTTTGAGCAAGTCCTCATTATCTGTGAAGTGGCATCGAGATATCAAATCTGTGATGTTTTTCTTTACATTAGGGTAGCCATCAACTTGACCCTGTTTATGCAGCCAATCAAAGAAAAATTGCTCATGTGTTGCAACACCAAGGCACATCTTTGTCATAGAATACCAACAAGTTTCACAAAGTGCTGACAAAGTATGCGTCTCCTCAATTTTGGTGCTGTTCCTGATCCATTCCTTTGACTTTTGAAACCACACGTGTGAAGAAGTCAAGAAATTGACTAAAGGGCAATTTGTCTTCACAATACACTTAGCATGAATGTATCTACTTTTGCCAGTAAGTTAAGCACATGGAAAGCACATGGCAGCATTACAAAACGAGGCCTTTTATCATGTAGTATGCGACAAAATTTTGTGATCGTAATAGGTCTATCTGTCACACAGAATCCATTTGACTCAGCTTTGACTTACACAAAGTTCAACTTCTGTCAATATATTAACAGCAGTGTGCTGACTTGATGACAAGTTGAGTATGCCCAGCACATCAGAATTTGTATTACCATGAAGTAGCATCACATCATAGATGGAATTGTAAAAAAATCAGTCCATCCATCCAACAATATTGAAATATAATCTTTGGAGACTAACGTTCTATCTTGGTTGCCCAAAGCTGCAGCATACAGTTGGACATGGTGGTTGTCCATCAATGTCTTTCTTAATGGTATGCTCCATTGTGGCTTCAGCATTGGAATAAACTCTTGAAAATCAAAGCCATCTATAACACAAAATGGTACTTGTCCTGCAATAAATGCACGGACCAATGCCATTGCAAGCTCATCTTTGTTCCTCTCGGATAGTTTACCAGGACTAAAAAAGATTGTTGTCAAGTTTAGAGCTTGAGCATTTTGAAGTGGTACCCAAAGATAAAATTCTTATCATTGTCTGCATTTATTTTTAGGACAATTTGTGCTTTGATATCCATTTTGATCTTTTGCAGTTCAGACCGTATTTCTTCATGAGCAATGTTTTCCCGTCAAATACCTCATCACAGAAAGTACATTTTGCTGTATACCTTCTTGTGCTGTCATTCCTTTGTTTTGAGTTCAGGAAAATCTGCCATGTCGGATCCTTTACAGCATCTCCAGGGTCTTGAAACAACGACGATTTGCTTTCCATTCTCAAAAATTAAAAATGAAAGGTATATAGACCTCGCCTAGCTTGCCTACGTAAAAACCGTTCAAGGCGAGTTGGCGAGGCGTTGCCCCCCACCCTAATCGTAACGCATCAGTGGTGGATATCTTTCCCTTAGATGGAAAGGCTGATGCAAATTGGTGGACCCTTTAGACAAGTCCAAAGTACTGAGATGCAAGTTGATGATGGATTCCAAAGCATGATATTTCATGTACTGCATTGAGACTACAAGGCATCGAATCATCATCCGCTGCCAAAAACCAAATCAAATGACTTGAGCGTTTCAACGTTCTTCCCTGGAAAATAATAACTAATGCACTTCACATAGAATATTAACCAAACAAAAAGAAAAATGAGTGAAAAAGCAAAAAGTCTCCAATTTCTTTCATTTGAAGTTATTCATATATATTGGATATGATGATGAAGAAGACCTATACATATATATATATGCAGGAGTGATTAGTCCAAAATCCAAATGGCTGTAGAGCTTACAACAATTAGAGATATGTTTGTGATGGATATGAAGTAGTCTTACAATATGAATTGGATTGCAGAAACAAGAAAACAAGTAGTGCCAAGAAATGTATGTAATTTCCTTTATTTGCAACACAGTAACTAATTATCTTTGCTTTTCTGTTTCCAGCAATTTCTCAATTCGAGGCAATCCGTCACGAAATTCCTGAAAGAATTTTCTATTATTTGATTCCATGATAAAGTAAATGTCAATTTAGAAAGAAGATTACCAATCCTCCGAGTCAATTTTTACATTTAGACTTATACCATTGAGACCTGTTTGATTTGGTTAACGTCGGGAGCAACAATACCGCTTGAAAAATTGAACCGATCGTTAGGTTGAAGCAATAAAAGCCTCTCAATGACTCTTCTCTACAACAAGTATGTATGGTATCTGTAAGACGGAATCGGGATTGAATCTGAAAACGTTACTATACTTGTAAACACTTCTTCGAGAAGTAATTTCGCACATACAAAAAACAGATATTTATAGGCACCACACAGTTCGCTTTCGCTCTGGAGGATGAAGTGTATCTTCCTCTTGGTTGCTGGAATATCATCCATTCTTCCAACACTCGCCTATGGCAACAACATTCTTGAGAATGTATTTGGAATTAGTCGCCAAATCAATAGTACTTTGTCCCGTGAAATTCCTCCTGAGAAGAGCCCATCTCGGTCATGTGGAGACATCATATCCATTGCGACTGTAGAGGAAATTAAAGGCGCAGCCAAATCCTTAATGAATGCATTCCTGAATGATTCCTCGGCGGCTTTGCTTGTGGTGAATATATTACAGGATATGGTGCAATATGATGTTCAAGCACAAGTCGTATGCGGGTCTTGTCAGGACGTGGTCATTGACCAATCATCATCCACAGATGATACTAACAGTTCGGATCGTTTCAAACCATCCTCCTACTGTGATGAATCTCAGTTTGCGTCCAATATTACCTACAGTAATCTCCTACTCATACCAATTGATCCTATCACAAATTTGAGTGCTCAGGGGATACTCAAGTCTCACGTATTCCTTCATTCCTACCGAGGTGACGAACAATTTGGTGCACCGTCCGAATTTTGGCTGGAGGGTATTGGTGCCTTGATCTCCAATGATACGGAAGTTCTTGCAGATATATTTGCTAACTTCTATGATGGCTTTAGCTCTTTGTTTATTGCATCATCCGGTGTTGTAGTTGTTGCACCTGATTATCTTGGATATGGGCAATCCTATCAATCACCAAAGGGATTTGCAATTGTTGATCTCTACCAGCAAGCTGTGGCAGTGGCATTTCTCCAAAGTAAGGAAATTGTCGAGTCCACAGGATGTACAGTATTATCCAAAGAAACATCCACCTCAGGATATTCCGAGGGAGGTATAGCATCTGTTGTCGCCGCATTAACTTTGGAGGGCTTGGGACAAAAGATTCTTTATGTAGGATCTGGTGGTGCGCCTTATCAAATATCATTACAGATGCTGCATTCAATTGGTCAAGCTGATAAGAGAGTTGAAAATGATGATCTCTATCCACTTTTTGCCGTCGGCATGGTGGCATTTTCATCCATCATACCAAATCTTCCAAATAGTAACCAAGGACAGAATGTCATAAATGATGACTGGTTGGACATTATGACTGCATTAGCCAGTACAAGTTTGTCCACAAAAGAAATGAAGGCATACATTCCAGATCCCGTCACAGAAATTCTGGAAACAAACATTTTGAAAAAGGCCAGGGTAAGGAAAAAGATATCGTTTGGAAATTTGTTAATGACTGAACATAATCTGAATCTCACTGCTGATTGTCTACAACCCAATTTCCCTTTTTTTCCCTAGGAACTGTTGGCAAAGAATATGACTGATTTTTGCTCAGAGACTACAGTTGGAGTTGATGACTTGTTGTGCCAAACTTTAAATGAAAACTCCATCTATGATTGGGTAGAAGCAACAACATTCCCCATATCCATATGCCACAGTCCTAACGATACAATGATACCCATTAGTCATATTCCAAACATATCGTCATTCCCTCTGCTATCCATGGGCACAATTCTCGGAATAGGACCTGACGGTGATCATTATGCATCTTCCATCTTTTGTCACATGGTTCAGATTTTACAATTCTCCTCATTAAGTTCATCACCTGTCCCATTGGCGGGAATAGAATCCCTAATGGATCCGTCCCAATGTGCTGAGACTCCGAATCCACCATCATCATCAGTTCCCACATCTACGCCTCAAGACCAACCAATAGCACCAACATCCAGCCCCATTAGTAATAGTCCATTGTCTATGCCAACAAAAAGTCAAGATGCCAAAAGTCATGCTGAATCAAATTATCATCTTTCTCTGGGGAAGCTTGTAATGCCACTTTTGGCAATGAATTTCCTTTTTGTCATGGTGTTCCATTACTAGATCTGATGGAATCAAAATGATAACTGATGTCCTGCTCAATTTGGTATGAAATAACTTCAAATTCTAAGTTTATGAGAGATCTCAAAGTTGGAATATAAAACAAGATTATACTTTTTTAGTTATTCAATTCAATGTGCAAAACAAATTATGCTTAGCAGATATTCTCATTTATATGATAAGTCTAGGATATCTCATGAGCTTTCAAATGTATTTGAATCAATTTGGTCTTTTCAGGAAGTTCTCAGTCTTTCGTCATCTTATTCATCCAATTCTCAAGTCGCCAATCCCTGAAGAAAACCAAGCTTAAAGAAAACGTGAAGGCTGGGTTGTCTTGATTTTTAAAAATTCCAACTTTATGTTCTCAACCTTGTCTGACTTCTGCACCTTCGTAGAATGGGGATGGGATAAGTGTAAAAGAGGTAACCCCTAAGAGGGGAGCAATCCAATGAAATAGAGGCCTTACTTCTTGTCGAACTTCAGATTGATTGGTTATCTCAACAAAGTGTGATCACCGTCTTCCATGTTGGGTAGACATACAATTAACCTATGATTTAATGAAGATTTTTTATTTGGACCTTCCACTCATCTCACGTAAAGAGTTGGAGTGCAGCTTGACTCAAATCATTTGAATCATAGTACCTTAGAATTTTTTTGTGCTGGTCTTGGAAAATACTAGACATACTTTCTCTCCATGAGTAATTATTTATCATCACTTAATTTGCCTCATCACATACGATTAATCTTCATGAAAATTTGCAAATGCCATGATATGGGCAGTTAAAGCAATGTTGTCAAGTTGCCTAAATTCATAGAGGATCCTAACTCTCTACATTTACATGTACTAGGAAGAAATGTTGCAAATACCGGTAAATAAACACAACGTATTGCCAATAAATTTATCATAGACTGACAATTTTACACAATCTAATATGGTATTATGGGCTTGATTCATTCATCATGGAATCTCAGGA
>CAAAJI010000331.1:6535-26351 GCA_900642245.1 Fragilaria radians
GCGTGAAGCCTTTGGAATCGTTCTCAATAAAGTGGATTTAGTTAATCCAAAAGAAAAGCTACTAGAAATAGCAGATGATTTAGGAAAAATGGCTGAGTCTTGCATTGAACATTACTTAGAAAACAACGAAGGCCCAAGAACCCGATCGCTTAGTGAACTTTACCCGACAATGTTTTACACCAGTGCCTTGGACGAAGAGGGTACGGATGATATTCTACAACATCTACATACGCTTGCTACGCCTTGTTTAAAATGGGCCCTCAATCCTGGTGAAGTCTCTGTGTTGACACCGTTGCAACGGCTTGAGGAGATAGTCCGTGAAAAAGTGTATCGAACTTTGCATCGAGAAGTTCCGCATTGTGTGCAACAAATGAATCGTTCTATAATCCATCGAGAGGGAGGAATCGTGGAAATACAACACTACTTAGTTGTCAAATCGAAAAGCCATTATGCTCTCATTAAGGGGCGAAATCTTGCTTCTATACAGCAAGCTTCTCGCCGTGACATTGAAGCGTCGTTATTCCCCGGAAAAGTCGTGGTACTCGACCTTCAACTGAAACTCAACAAGTCGCAGCATGATCGTACTTTAAGAATGGACTCTCAAGGTACCGTGCAATTCCTGAAGATAAAATAAAGTAGAAAGATACAATATTCCAACATTATACGGAATTCATTTTGACTCTTGGAGGGAGTCAAATATAGTCAGAACGTGATTTGCATTTTCTTTACGATGATTAAAGCGTCAAGTTCTTTCCAGGGCCAAAGTAGACTTGGGATAGAAATCGTTGGAAAAGTTATTGTGTTAGATAATAAATTTTAACATTGATAGTCTATTTCATGCTTTTGTATTGTCTGTAGAAAGTAGGATTGTAAAGAAAGGAAAGAAATTCCAATGTTTTCCCCTATTTATTGAGCCAAAGAAAAGCAATGGTAACAAACATTTCTATAGCATATCTTAGAAAAATTCAGCATTACCTAGTCATGTACACCGTAAACAAAACTGCGTATTGTAATAAGCAAAGTATGGAGCTTGTGAAAGAAGTGCAATTGACTAGAAGGCAGCAATGAGATATGGAAACAATATTGTCAAAAGAAAATTCAGGAAAAGTTCAGTCTTCCATATGGCAGCTCTTCCACTCATTCGGTTTCTCTACTTTTTGCCACTTTAAATTTCACTCTCAAAGTTTTCCTATAACATTCCAATTACATCGTTTGGCAGAGGATGATGACGAGTGAAGATCTTTGGCTGCATGCGCCAAGGTTCACAGATTCCTAAGTATATTGTCACAATTCAGTAGGTGCTAAAACTTCCCAAGGCAACTTCTAAGGAATGATTCACTTCACAGTAAGTCGAATTTGTTGTAATTTTTCCCTTCAAGCGACCTAGCTAGGTTATTGAATTTTGTTATTCGTAGGATACGCTGGCCACAGGAATTGACTGCTTTCGTAGACTTTGAACCTGAACTACTTCAAAGGCAAATAATAGTTAAAACCATTGAACTCCTTTGTAAATAAGGCTTATTTTTCGTCATATGGATGCATAAAAGATTCAATGGCAATAAAATAGCATTGAGGAAGAAAATGTGACGCATTCGACAAAAATGTCTCAAATGTAACATTTGATTCTATCAACGTCGCTTGGATCCTCTCTTCTTACGCTGGCTTGGAAGTATCGATTCGGCTTGAGGTTCTCTGTCATCTTTGGAATCACTTACGGATCCAGATAAAAGTACTTCCCATTGATTGTGGAGTGCATTGGGATTAACCAACCACTTTGAAAAATGAAAAATTGCAGGATCAATATCATTCGTGTATCGAGCAATCCATTTATATCGACGTCTCCATATCGATATTTGGTCCTCATGCTTTACTATTGATAAGAAAATGTTGGAGTAAATGAATACCATAAGAAGGAACAGTGCACTTGAAAAGGATAAGAAATCGTTGGCGAATCCTTTCCTGATTACTTCTTCTTTCGGCTCTGCATTCTGACCCAGACTGGTACGGATTGCGGATTCCGTAAGATTCGAAATATTTTTTGATTTATGTAGGTAAGCAACTTTGGCAACCAGTTCGGGAGCACTATTCATAGACGTTAAAGTAAAATTATGGAGTGGACGTGGTTGTAAAAATAGTTTCAATAATGCTTGAGCAATATCTTGTGGATCCGCACGGTGGTAGGGAACGAACGAGCGGCCATTGAAAGCCCTGAATTTCAAGCCTTTTTGACGAATGCAAATCTGATCAAGCTTGACTGCCGCGGAAAGGTGAGCCGTCGCATCGCAATGAGATATCATCACGAAAACAAAAGGATGCCGAGCCATAATGTCAGCGGGATGACTTTTGTCTACTGAGATATAGGATGGCAACATGCTTGGAATATTCGCTGGTTCGTGAATGGGACTCATCACAATGGCTCTAATTTGTGAATACACTTTGTAGGATTCACAATTGCTTCCTCGCTCATCTTCGCCGCAATATATGTCTGAGACTGTCTGCAACGACATTTTGGTCATAATTATTCCACGAATAATGGCTCGCATTCTTCTAGAATCAATGTTGAGAGGCGCGACAAGCACAGTAAGGATTCTTGAGCTTTCCAGATTGGGTTGACAGGGAACGCATTCCGTTAACAGCGGTCGAACCGCCTGAACGTTGGGAGGAAATTTCCGCGATGGAGTAAGCACAGAATGCAAAATCACCCAAGTAGCAGCTTTATAGTAATCGGATGGCATACGTAGTGGAAGTAAGTCAAGAGATTTGCGAATCTGAAAACTCGATCAGAAACGGTTTCTAAAAATGCATGCAGTCATTTAGTTGCAGCTCAAGTTTGTACTCACTTTATTGAATTTCGCCATTCCTATCCCATTCGTAATGCTTTGAATACGTGTGGCAAAAAATTGATAAAGACCCTGCCACTGTGGCATTCTCTCAGCAATTAGATTCATTTCAGCAGGTTCAGCCAACATTATCAGAGGAATGTTCAACTTTTCTGCCACAAGCGTCGAGACGGCAAGTGATGATTGTGCTATAATAGTATGAGGCTGGTAAGGTAAACGTTGAATATCTTGTTTTAGGGGTAGAAACATAGGTTCTACCCATTCCAAGGCATCAAATGGTGAATCTATGCTGTTGTGCTTGTTGAAGGAAGGTTGGCAAAGGCTAAGATTCCCAATATCCAATGTGCGCGAACGCAACGTATTTTGAGGCCCAATTGTTTCGAAACAAGGGAGTGAGGAGAAGAAATATTTGGGTATGTATTCGATCTCGATTTTACAACCAGGATCGTTCAATTGAAGAATTGTCACATCAAAGCCTCGTCGAAACATATTTGACGCCAAACTGACGAGAGGATGCATGACTTCTGATTGACTCACTCGGACACGACTCCAAGGCTCTAGGATAAACAAAAGGTGAGCGTGTGGCTCTATACTGTTGGTACGGTCCGAAGAAATTGAACTTTGGCATTGAAGACATTTACTGTTGACCATCTCATCGCGGATGCTTTTTGCAATCAAAACGTCACCAAAGCATCGCTGATAAAATGGATTCGCATGGGAATTGATGAATAGCTGTAATATTATAATAAAGTTAATGAACATAGTACTAGGATTCCGCTAAAGCAAATGGATATTTTTCCCACGCATCATTTACAACGTTATCTGCCTTGAAATAAGGATAGAAACGACATGAATAAGGTTAAGGACAGAGGATTACCAATAACCAGTAGATGCAGTATAGAGTGACGTATGTACGACCCAATATTGATGAGCCATTACAAGCATGACGTCCAAGGAATATTTAACAGCTGCAGGCATCGGAGGAGCAATAACTTGCATTGCTGCAGCTTACATGACGTATGGTGGTAGTAAGAAAGACAATAAGCATGAGATTCCTGCAGTCTTGCAGTCGCCTCTGATCGGACCAAAAGTTTGTGAAAAGATTGCCAAGCACCTCGATCAGATTCTGGGAGATTCATTGATTAAGATAGTACGGCAGCTTCAATTTTGGTACGATGAGGGTCTCTCTGAGACTGAAATGATGGACCTTACAGGATCGTCTAATTGAAACAGCAACAATCTGCCACTCTGGATTCAAGGTCCCAAAAGTCCGTTTTGGGAAAACAGAGTTGCAAATGCCTATAGTGACGTGCGGTGGAATGCGAGTTCAGAAAACATGGTTACCTGATAATCTACCTATATCTAGTACTAAGGAAAGTGTATTGAAGCATCCAAGTCAGAATCAGTTATTGCAATTGCTGAGACTATGTTTCAAGATGGGAATCACACATTTCGAGACGGCTCGTTTCTATGGAACTTCTGAAATGCAATTCTCGGATGCCTTATGGACTTTGATGAAAAATGGAGAAATCAAACGTGAGGACTTTATTCTTCAAACGAAGATTCCACCCACAGAAAATCGGGCGAAATGGGAAGAGTTATTTGAACAATCCTGGGCACACTTCGGAGAGAGATTCGGCTACATTGATTTGATGGCCTTCTGGTGTGTGTCAAGTAAGGCTCAAATTGAGCAAACTCTATCTGACTCGCCAGATATGCCTATGGCTGCAGCGCTTGACTACCAGAAAGCAGGAAAGATCAAACATATTGGATTTTCAACTCATGGAACAGCAGAGAACATATTAAAGTTAATCGAGTCGAACAAGTTTTCTTTCGTAAACTTACATTACCACTATTTTGGAAGTTATCATGCTGAAGGAACAACAGATGGCCATGGTGGTCATGGTAACGCAAGGGCTGTCAAGCGAGCACTTGAACTGGACATGGGAGTCTTTAACATTTCACCTATTGACAAGGGAGGAATGATGTACCTACCAAGCAAGACTGTAGCTACGCTATTGGGTCCAAAGATGAGCCCTATAGCATTTGCTAATCTGACGTCGTGGAAGAATCAGAAATTTCATACAGTCAGTGTTGGGTTTGGACGATGTTCCGATTTGGAAGAGACTCTTGATGCGGCTCGACAAATGGGCAATCCAATGTGTCAAGCCGAACTGGAGGCTATCGAACAGCGCATAACAACTCATGTGAAGGAGCAGCTAGGAGTCGAATGGGCCGAACGTGGTCTTATTGGTATTCCATCTTGCGAGGATCCATCGACTGATGGAACTGGGATCGGACCATGGTGCTCTGGTGTTACAATCTAGTTAAAGCCTTTGGCATGTATGATTTTGCTCGAGCCAGATACTCCAAGACCGAAGAAGTTGCTTGGAAAAAGTCGAAATCATATAGTGAGAACATTAAATCAATGCCAACTGCGAATATGGGTAGATCCTTTGATCCCGATGTAGACTATACCAAAGCCCTTGAAAACCACTTCAATCCCGAGGCCGCAAAAGAATACATGGCCATAGCTCACTCATGGCTATCATCTAAAAGTACTGCGGATCGCAACGCTTTGAACAGTGAACCAGCGTATGATTTAAGAGCATGGGAGTGTTATCCTGGAGAAACCCCAACAGTATCGTCTGTTATTATACAGCATTTTTCCTTCGGTCTTATTGGGAAGACAGGCCCCACCAAAGCATCAACAAAGTTTAGCGAACTTCTTAGGTTGAGATTGTCTGGATTGAAGTAGAACATGATGTAACAACCCAGCTCTCCCTCTTCAGAGTTGTTACTTAACATGGTAGATTAAGTCTTAAAATTTTAATTTTGGAAAAAAGTAGTCGTAGAAGTCAATAAAATGTAGCACGATTCAAAACTACATCATATTTTCAAACTACCATGGCAACTTATCCGCGTTGACTTCAACGCCTATCCTCGCGCACCTCAAAAAGTAGCATTTGCAGAATGAACAGGATTATTTCACACTCGGCAAATCATACATCCTACCATGACCTTCGAACGTAGGCACTTATTTCCTTTGGTTTTTTGCCTCTTTCTTTGTCTCGAGAGGTTACTTCCTGCAGTCTCCTTTCCTATTGTTAAGTTTCATCCTCGCCAAAAAGGATCATCTACTGGTGTACGCAGAGGTAATGGAGTAGTCCAAGATCAAGAGGGCTCGCTTTGGATAACTCAGGATGATGGCTCCCTTCGAATACTATCTTCAAAGGCCAGCGATGATTTTGAAGACCTGTTTTTTCGACCCTTTCAACTAACAAACAGAACTGTGGTATTGTAGATCGTCCATTAGTTTATTCGAAGTTGAAGGTATTGTTCAATTTGGAGTATATAGTATCATCGACAAACCGAAAGATGCAAACGACAAGACGATGAGGTAAGTGGCTTCTGTGCATTCTTTCTTTCATTCTTAGCGATCTGAGTAATTTCCAGTCGAGTCATAGCAATATCGGCCAACGGTAAGAAACTGTGGGAGACGATTGTGCCTGGAATAGCACAGGGGACACCGCAAATCGGTGTGGATGGTAATCATATTTATCTCACGCATAACGAGCTGGACTATTCTGCTAATATGGAGCATAAGTTCGGTAAAGTTTCAATAATTCTAATTGATCAATATGGATTAGTAACAAGGATAGAGGCATTGAGAGATGGGTTGTTAAGTGTAATGGAAAGGCCTGCACCCTTCAGTCCTTTATCGAATCCCTATGTAAACGAAAATGGAGAAGAAAAAATGTATTTCACAGAGTCTTGGAGTAATGGGGAATCCCCTTTTGGTTTTTTGTATGAATTCAATGGAACGCACATCCGAGGATTGAGACGTACAGAGTTCAGTTCCATAGTAGCACCATTGTTGATGTCAAATGGAGGGTCAATGTTCATCGTAGGAACTGAGTCGTCAATATACTCTTGGGTAGAAGATAGACCATTCACTAGAAAGCCAACTTGGTCGCAAGTTTTAGGAACCACGAAGCAGCCAATAATGCAACAACCCTTGGTCGCTCCTGATGGTTCGTTAACTTTTATTCTGACACACAACCGCGAAATTTTTTGCTTCAACGCCACGACAGGCGATAGTAAATGGGTGAATGATGGAAAGGCTACAAGTCCGAATATCATACAGCTTTCTGGAGATGGTTCAACGCTGTACAGTATTGGAAGTGATAGAGGCATCGTAACCCGATATCATGCATCCACTGGAAGAATTCTAGATCAGCTTACCTGCCATGAAATTCAAAATAAAACAGATTGCATAATACCAGTCGAAGGAGGCATCTATGTGTCGGATGATGGTAATCAAATAAAATTTGCAAGTATTTACGGGGATGTATTTATAATTAAATTTGATGAAATTGATGCTGCTCTAAGTCCAACTATCTCTCCATCCTTTGATCCAACTCTTATTCCATCAGAGTATTTGACAACCAGACCATCACATTCACCATCATCTTTGCCTTCCTCTCATCCAACTTCAGCACCCTCGATGATAGAAAGTGAACCTCCATCATTTCAACCATCAACACACCCATCACTGAACCCTTCATCTGTGCCGACATTTTTCCCGTCATTTCTGCCAACATTATATCCGTCACATCATCCATCATTCCTGCCATCAGTAAGTCCGTCATTCAGCCCATCTCAATCCCCTTCTGCAACTCCCACCAATATGATGACCAAAAAACCAACTAAAAAGCGAACATCACGACCTACTAGAACACCCACAAAAGTTCATAAGCCAACCAGACATCCAACCAAAAAGATAATCACGGGGAAGCCAACAAAGCATCCTACTAAAGATGATGTCACTGAAAAGCCAACAAAGACCCCAACAAGTAGCATTGAGAAGCCGAACAATATGGAGAGTTCGCCCTCTATGCCTAATCTGAGCTCACCATTGCTCTCTTCTACCGAGCCATCTACAAGGGTTCCAGCGAGGGTTGCGAAACCAACAAGGGCTCCGAGTCGCAAGCGTATCACGACAAACCCTAGCTTATCTGATGCAAACGATCCTAAGAATACGTCTTCAATATCAAATATCACGTCACCAGTTTGGTCTCCTATTTTTTCGCCGTCCATGCCATTCTTCTCTCCGGTAACAACCATCATACCTCCAGCTCAATCCGCATCTCCTTCTGTAGAGTTTTTTATTGATTCTGTAACGGAGACGTCGCCAGTGTTAATAGAAAGAAATGTCACGCTTGAAATCAACACTTCTACCTTAGAGCTTGAGTTTTTGATGATGAATGACCACATTGAATCTTCCAACCCTGTTTCACCACACCAAAACGTTTTAAGCATTGTCTTTTCAGTTGTATTCCTCACAGGAATATGCGCAATTTCAAGTCTTGTAATAGCATCTCATCGTGAAAGGTGGCAAAAGTTTCACGATGACGAACGAATTACACTGAACGAGAACCGGTTTTTGGATTAAATAATTCGATTACCTTTAAATGTTTCATACGACGAAATGTTGAGAATAAATATGACAACAACTTGAAACAAAAAAGAAATCCACATGTATCCCTCCTGATTCGAAATGGATTCTGATATCTTGGACGTGTGGATAGTGCATGATACTTTTTGGTGCTTGATAGTTCTGTAACAAGTAGCATGGGGGGAAAGACGTCGGATCTCCGTTATACTGTGTAAAGTTTGATCTTAACTTCTTTGCGATTGTTGTTTGTGTAATTTAACTTGCGTGTAAATTGAAGGTAAAAAATTGAAGGGCAGGCGTAAGATATGCACCAAAGGATGTATCCTTCCATCAGTAGCACCAAGACAATGGAAGGAATATGGTGAGAACGCTGGAAATATGTTGTCATGATACGCTTCCAGTTTTTATTATGGCTGAAGATTTGTTAAGCGACGGTGGCAAATTTGTAATATTCGTTGAGGGTGAGGGAGACATGCGGAACAAATTATTTCTCTGACTAGCATTTGCTCTTCATCTCCCAATTTCCAACAGGATATGGATGTATTTTTCCTACAAGCGACAAGCTTTTTTGATCACTCGACATTGATAAGTGCATCAAAGTTAACGCTTCCTTAACGATCTCAATATTTATCGGAAAATCCCGTGGACAAGAAGATGAACAATATCTTCTAAAACTTGAAGCAACGCAAATGCCGATTGAAAAAGGTAGTTAAATTTTAGATTATCGTGCATATTTCCAATGGAGTTTCGGAATCGAAGGACTCACACAGAATTCTTTGTCCTGCAGTTACAGAAGGTGTAGAAATTTAATTGAACATATGATTTTGTTAAAGTCACTTCACTTATCAACTTTTTCTCCGATGAGTACGATGCGGCCTTTTTGACTTTGCCGGGTGCGTCAACTTGAAAGTTGTCTGGGATAGAAACCTTGGTGTCCAACCAAGTGTTCTCTCGACTTCTTTATCGGACAAGATTCGCCACTGTCCTTCTTGTAGACTTTCTAGATCGATATCATCTCCGATTTTGGTTCGCTTTAGCTTTATCACTCCTGATTGAATAGCATGAAACATGCGTCGGACTTGGCGATTCTTACCTTCAGCCAAAGTAATAGAGACCAAGGTAGACTTTGCAGTCGGATGACTTAAAACTTCGAGACTCTTTGCTGGCATAGTTTGCCCCCCATATTTAATTCCAATGTCTACACCTTCGTCACGGATTTGCATCAATTCTACGGAATCCGTCTCATAATAACCCATAATGACAGCCTCGTAAGTTTTTGTTATCCGGCTCTCTGAGTGACCATATGCTGTTGGATTTGTTGCATGGTGAACCAAACCTCCATCGTTTGTCAGGAGCAACAATCCTGATGTCTCCGCATCAAGTCTGCCGATCGCATGAAGCTTTGACTTTATCCCAGTGATATTCTCAAACGAATCATTACACGGTTGTCCAATAAATCCTTTCAGACTTAAAATATCATCATAAACCGTAGCTCTCTGATTTGAGTTTTTGGATTCAGGAGTACTATCTTGATTAGAGTGAGATGTCACAACATTGGGTGGTTTATGATAAAGTAGTACCACTGTTCGTTCTTTGATATCCCAAGATTGATGTTTACAATGCAAAGTATTACATTCATATCGTCCAATAAACCCTGGACGTATATGAAGTCGAAAACTGGATGTCTGGGAGAAAAAGAAAAGAATCCAAATCCATTGCAACAGCACTCTCATTAAATTCACAATGCTTTTGACTCTCGATTTTTCAAGTTTTTTTACTCTGGTTGAAAAAAAACATGACACTCAGAAACCTCAAATCCCTAAGGCAAATAAATATCTTTCCTCCTGTTTGTAATTAGAAGGGTCCATCAACTCCAAACTTGCCTTGATACTTATCACCTTATAAATTCTTTTACAGGTTTACATGGAAGAAGAACTCAATCTTCAGCTTCCGCCTTTACTGAAGAAATTTCTATCACTAATCTTGCAAAGTTTGAAAATGTACCCAATAACTGGACATATTTTAAAAGCTGCATCCTACATGATTTGATGTATCTGTAGATATAATCATATTTCTGAGGAACATAAATCCTTTTCCTGATTCAAATCGAAGATCGTGCAATGAATAGGGGAGGAAATGGTATCATCTTTATCACCACCAGGATATTACTTGATGTCACAATGATTGAGGAATGTAGATATACTTTTGTGACTAAGGAGATCATATCCTTTAATAATTTATCTAGCTAAGTAGAATAAATGCTTCTTTAGCCCTTGCATCTTCTTGTATCCTCAAAGCTTATAACAACTTGGATGGGATCTTTAACTCTTATGCAGTTGGGTTGTAACATGATTTGAATCACGATACTCTCCATCTAATTAATGGGTCCTGGAAAGCATTATTCATACTTTCCATTTACAAGTAATATTTTTAGTCTTCACTACATTTGTGTTATACAATATCATTTGTTGTCATCCAAATTTTCAGGGCGAACAAAAAGGACAGTTAACTTATAACAGTAAATAAATGTGTAAATAATAAGAATATCCTAATTCTCTATATGTACCTGTAGTAACAATAAGGGACGTCCCCAATATCAGTGCAAAACTACATCTCTTTGCCCATTAAGTTATTTATAGGCTGGATATTGTGCATAGCCCTTTAAACAAGGAATTATCTTCTTTATCCATACAACAAGGAATGTCAATAATATTTATAATCTGTAAACATATTGATTGAATAATCTATCAAGACATTATTTTATTCCATATAGATTTCATTGACTGTTGGCACATCTATTGCAGTGTCTTTGGGTGCTACTGCCTTTTTCCCTGTGGTATGATACATTTGTGGAAGGTCGGAGTGGATAACTGAAATCCGGATGTGCTAGAAATCCCTCAGCTTCAATAAATTTCTTTATAATTTCAAAATCATTTAGTTAACGCCCAATTAAAACTGACATTTACAAATCTGGAAAATTATTGACAACGCCAATGGACTGACTACTGATTGAATGGAATTCTTATTACCAAGTTATTTTATACATTCTATATTGTATTTAGACTTTGAAGCATTGTCCCGCGCACAGTATTCTTTGTCAGGATAGTTTCTAGTTTACAATATTGGTTATTGCAGGATTTCTGCTTGTATGTGTGACGGAGTCATCAAGATGCGAGTTAAGGACTCCTTATCTTGGAAAGGTTTAGACATAATGTATTCAGAAACATCAGGGGCAGTGTTAATTCTCACCATTGGCACTTGTGCACTTACTATGAAATGCAGTGGTGCAAAGCTTTTTGAGCATCACCTTCTAGCTTGATGTGGTGGTAGCCCATGATCAAATCCAGTTATGTAACAAAGTAACCGTTTCCAACAATTGTATCATGTCCTCAGTCATCGGATATTGAAATGGGTGACGTGTCAATAACGAATTTGGGTTCCAGAAACTGCTTACATAAATTATTACTCTCCTTCTTTTCAAAACTCCATATGTTGGAGAGGCTTCTTCTAGGATTCCATTTCTTACTTGTATCCCAAAGCACTTGGTTCGCAGCTGCTTTTCTGCTTATCTAAAAAGACTTACTGATTTGCATTTTAATGCTAGAGGAAATCACAAACTTGGATTCAAATATCTCAACAGGGGTATCTGTTCCACAATATGACTACTCACAATAGTTTTGCAATTTCCTGTGAACAGGCAAATCGCAAAGAGGAAATTATTTAGGCTTTATGATGGTATTAAGAAGTGACACATCTAAACTGTTGCTGTTACTCCTCTAAATAACTTCAGCAGGCGTATACTCAAACTGAGGTGGCTCTCACATCATCAAACATCCATGGACCTTAAGTTCTATGATGATTATTAGTATTAAACTATTCAATCTTGACCTTCTTATTCATTGGATCCTCAAGCAGCGAAAGTAATGTGGAAAAAAGCATAATTAAAATTAGACTATGTAATTTTCAAAAGCAGTAATTGTTGTTATATCATATGACCTTGGAAAACTTTCATTTAATCAAGTAATTGTTTACAAAAGACTTAAAGGCATATGAATCTAACAACATAGAGTCGGATGTGTAGCAGGATCGTGATTAATTCCTGTGATATTTAGTTTTTCCTTTTACATGATTGAACAACATAGACAAAAATTAACGGTGAAAAATCCTAGAATGTGAATCAAATTTACTATATCCCGCATTTTTGAGCAAGGCACTCCAATTGTCAGAGGTGAATGGAATTCGTGATTCCGAAACGATGGTGCTATAAAAACAAGGCACTTTCTTCCTTTTGTCTGGAGTTAGAAACGGATTTGTAGCAGAATTGTGAGTACTTTCTTTGATATTTAGTTCCTCCTTGTATTCGACGATGGAAAATCATAGGCTAGAAATGTGAATCAAATTTTCGATATCCCACATTTTGAGCAAGGCACTCCTCCAATTGTCAGAGGTGAATGGAATTGTCATTCCGAAACGATGGTGTTATAACAACAAGATACTGCTTTCTTGCTTTTGTCTGGAGTTAATCCACGTGTTATCCGAATTGCTTCAATTTTTATGTGATGGGCATTTTTTGAGAAATGTTAAGGATACAACGTAGAAAATATTTGAGTGCAATATTCATCTCCACTAAAGGATACAATTGCTCTCTGAAATATCTGGTCATATCATCTGGAATTATCGTAGCAGCAAAAATTCTGAGTTTATACGAAGAATATTTTTTCTTTCCAAATTCTATCGTTTCGAAATAAAGATAACATCTCGGTCTGTACCCTTGGCCAGCCATGCTTGTTCGAAGAGCTGGAGAGAGATGTAGTCAAAATGGTTACCACTGGTAGGATTGTGTATCTGCAACGCACCATCGGATTCTCGAATGCCAGATAGAACTATGTAATGTCCAGAAAACTGTGTTCCGTGGCCCTTACGCATAAGTATAGCATTGTCAATGAGTGCTATGGCTATACAATTGGGTCGACGAAGCATTTCCAGGACATGAGATAGAGTGAGTTCTATCTCCATAACATGCCATTTTTCTTTTTGAGCTTGCTGAAGCAAGTACTTGACTCGAATCTGATCTAATGGAAAGGCTTGTGCATAGAATGCTAAGCCTTGGTGGGTTTCATCCACTTCTAAAGTCATGGAGCAATACAAATAAGATATATCGATACCTCTTGTCTTGTAGATCTCAATGAGGTGAACAAGATCAATGGACCAAATGGATTGGGTTGCAACTGCTTGGAACATGAACATACGTTCCTCTTCAATGGCATGAGCTTCATTCAAAAATGTCATTACCATAAGTAAACAAGCAATACCACAATCCCATGTTTCAATCTGATGTACATGATGTAATGATTTAAGATTCAATCTCGGTTCAAAGGACGTAGAATTTTCTTCTGTGGACGGACCAAGAGACTCTGTCACTGCGTCATTCCATCGAAACGTGGACGACTCCTCTTTTACCAATTGACCTTGTGTGGAGGAAGAAAATAGGAACGATTCAGTGGCGACCCATAAATTCCAGAATATCTGAAGAGGCATGATAATGAATTCAACGGGTTTCAAAGGATAGTGCAGGGACCGTGAGTCAGGTTGTCAAGACTGTAATTCTCATCATATAATACACAACTTGTGACGACATATCAAGTTTGCGACTCCAATTAAATGGAACTACTATTTTCTACTGTAGTATCCTTAATCAGCAATTTCACAGAATATAAATTACTATCATTTTTTGACACCAAGGTTCGTCGTGCGTTAATCCGGCGAAATAATCCTTCAATCTTTTGCTGTTTCCAACAACAACCAAGAGAGGAGAATATCGATTTAGTGCAGAGAGCATGCGACAAAAATCGATCTCTATCTTGTTACTTGTAGCCTCAACACTGACATCTGCCTTTGTTCCAGTTACATCATCACCATCATCATCATACCCAATCCAGAATTCAATTTCTTCGACACGAACTCTATCATCGAATCCCATCTCAAACTTGAGGAAATCTAAATCAATAGTCCCAATGGGAATGATGCCGGCTGCAAAATGGACAACAACAACAGCAGTGTTTAAATTTCGTCCCTTTGTCATTTCATCCATGATCTTTGCGGCATGCAATGGCATGGGTTGGATCATTTCAGTCCTTACCAAATCACATTTACATCTTGATCTTCTTGGAACGGGTGCCTTTGCGGCAGCAGCATCCATGTTTGTTCCGTTTTTTCAAAGAAACATGTATTTGACAGATCGAATAAAACTATCCTCGTCCATGGTATTCCTTTGGGGGACTAAACTTGCTACGTTCCTTTTTGTTCGTGTATTAAAGACAGGACATGACGCTCGTTTAGATGATCTCCTTTTGACTGTTAGTGGCGCAAGTAAGTAATTTTTTGAAAAGATTGTCCATTGTTACTTGCCCCCTTGAAAAAGGATACCAATTTTTCTAACTCTCAATCAATGCGATCCTCATTACAGCAAGTTTTTGGGTCTTTTCATTTCTTTGGGGTATAATTGTGTCACTTCCTCATACATTAGGAACAACATCAGCGGCACCAGGAACAATAGTTACCACTTCGTGTGGCACAGCACTCTACACGGTGGGTCTTTTTGTGGAAACACTAGCGGATATTCAAAAGTGGCGCTTCAAGGATTCAAATCCTGGGAAATTTTGCAATGTTGGACTTTGGTCTATATCACAGCATCCCAATTGGCTTGGGAACTTCTTGCTATGGAGTGGAATTTTTTTACTAAATGCTCCTGCATTGATACAAAAGGTAGACTCCTCCAGGGGCTTTCTTCATCGCATCTGGAGTGCAAAACTCATGTTGGTGGCACTCCTTTCCCCAACATTTCTGTTTGCCTTGTTTTCAGCTCAGGCTACTGGGGGATTAACACCAACCCTAGAACTTGCAACCAAAAAGTATGGCAGTGATCCTGAGTATATGAAATATATCTCAACAGTCCCACTTATATTTCCAAATGTAATGAAAGTTTTCTTTAAGTGATGAGATGAAGTTGAAGACATCTGCCTTAAACACTCATTTAACTATTGTGTGAACATTGATTTAAAACGTAAATAATTAAGATTCATTTTGCCTGATAATTATGCTGGAGGAATAAGGTCTACAAAATGTCCCTATTGTCTAAAGCATAATGATCTGGAGAATATATTGAAGTCACTTTTCAATTACCTCTAAATTAAAAATTTGATACTTGCTTTGTAAAGTCTAACTCCTAGTTTAATCTCCTTTACTCACAATATTTGTATTTGTGAGAATACAGGTGACAATGATGTATCCCTTTTTTGTAATGCAATCTACCATAAGAATATATGCTATCTTCTGGTATCTTCCAAGTGTTTGAACCCTAAACACATTACCAGCACTAATACTTTACTTTTTTCACCTATAATACACATGAAACACTAACTGAAATTTACAAACCACTGGATTCCTTGCAGCAATTTAACTGCAAGATACGCATACCTATCAGAATTCCAGATTATCATTCAGTGAAGACTATTGAAGATGAGAGCAATACTAACAACAGCTGTGCCATCCTCCTAAGGAGGAGGCCAAAATAACCATCTAGAGTTAGTTCTATCCAGCATGTCAATGTATTCCATAGTTACAATCCAAGAGAGCAGAAGATCTTAACATTTCAGCAGGACCAACTCAACATGAAGTGCATTGACTAGGACACAAGTTTCTTTTCTGACACAATAATATGTCCAAGGTTAATGTGGATTTTTTCATGATCACAATTCGGATTCTAGGCAACTTTTGTGAAACGATTTTTTCAGTTCCTTTTTTATTCCTCCTAACCCTTTTTAAGAAAGCATCACCTCTTTAAAATGAGATAACGTTTGTTTCATCATGATGAACATTTCCCTTTCGTCCGCGATCGACAAGAAACGACAAAAAGTTGCGTTGAATTCTGCATCCTCCATGACGAATCGGAGTGAAAACATCAAAGGGAGTGCTCCTACCACGAATAATGTGTTTGGTATCCATGACGACGATGACGATGATGACAACGACGAAGACGACACCAAGATCACATCCGGTCGAAGCCTTGTGAATCGTGATATACGACGAGAGCAAGATGCATTACGAGCAAGAGCATCTAAGGCCTTGGAAGGAAAATCTGTATCCATGTATGACTTTGATGGAACATACGACCAAATCAATTCTTCGAACGGGACTTCGAATCACAATAGTGCGTCCTCGACGAAAAAGGAATCTCGGTATATTTCGGATATGCTACAGCAAGCATCGAAGCGCAATCTTGAGCGTGATGTTATTCGGGAACGTCTGATTGGCAAGGAGTTGGCCAAGGAGGAAGAGAATTACGAAGGAAAGGAGAAGTTTATTACATCAGCGTATAAGAAAAAACTAGCGGAACGACAACTCTGGAACTTGGAAGAAGAAAAGCAGCGTGAACGAGAAGAAAAGGAAGATTCTCAAAGGAAATCGGATGGAATTATGGGATTTTATTCAAATTTTAATAAAAATATTGCCTTGGTTAAACAAGGTGTGCAGAGCAAGCTTACAAGTGATGAAGAAAGTCGAAAGGCTGATAATCTGACTGCAAACAGTAGTAAACAAGATCAAGAAAATACAAATATGGTTTGGGATTCCAAAGAGACGAACGAAAAAGGGAAGGGAACCGATATAACAATTGAAAGTAGCCGTCCGGAGCTTTCCGAACGCTACATACAACATAATGAAGCCACCCCTGCATCCAATTCTACGGTGTCCCCTGAAACTGCTACGCTACCGGCACAAAAACTTCGAAGCATTAAGATCCAGGAAGCTCGACATCGGTACTTTCTACGTCGAGGAATAACCGAAGAGGAAGCGAGGAACGAACGATTGTAATATAAAACTTCATATCTCCAGTATTTGTTGCAATTACTCTCTCATTGCTAGAGGTTTGACTTCGTTTAGATACTACCCTCGAAAACGTACTACTAACGGTATATCGAGAATACACATTTCCAACAACAAATCCATTTCGTTTCAATTTTTATCATTAAAATCTGGATCCCTCTGCAGGCTGACGCAATCTACGATTCTGATCCGATAGCATTTCCATTCGGAGACTGACTAGGACTTGTTCAATGCCCATATTACGATTCCAATTTCGTACCGCTGGGACTTTATTTGGGATGATCATGCCAGTTTTGGGATCTACACATGTCATGTTAATTTTGGATACAAACCTTACCTCTGGTGGTATAGCAGGATACTTTTCGGGACAACGGATTCGAAGTTCATAGAATCGACCATCGTGTTGTGTCTTGGTTTGTGTGACAAGGGGCGGGAAAAAGATCCCAAGAAGGAAACAAGATTAGACAAATAACATTGTAAATGAGGTTACGACATGACAATCAATTATGGGACAATTGGAAGGTAGCGTATGTAACATGTAATTACAATCAAAACAAAATACTCACTCCACCCGGACCCAAAATTCCACCATTCCAGGTGGTCAAGAATGTATCACCAGAATCAACCAACCCAAACGATATGGACATATCCCCGACACCTTTCTCGCTTTGCTCTAACTCTTCTAGGAGCTTGAAGTTACGAGGAACAATCACTGTTTCACCAGCTGGTGTTCGCTGCATACTTTAATGTATTGGGATGAAACGAATGATTGATATCGTCACAATAACTGAAAGACTTTCCTCTCTCTCACCTACTGTTACTTAGAGGGAAAAAAAGGAATCCTTCGAAATTTTTCTGAGATCGTTAATGTCTACATAGCGAGGACACTCATTCACCTTATCGCCACTACGCAAATAAAATAAACTGAATCCTTAACAATGATTATTCTTTCCATATTGCGTTGGCAACGTTAAATTTTACATTGTATCTAGTTTTGACCAATGGATTTAGATGACTATTTCAAGTCAAATTCATTCTCAAAATCACTACTGAGTGCGCTCAAATATGATTTTTTTACTCCTTTTGCCTTGGACGCCTTCTTCCTATTTCTGAAATTTCATCATCTTTGATGTAACACTAAGTATGCAATTAATGATCTCACATCACAGCACTTCCTCTGTAATTGTCTGTAGCTCTCCTCTTTTACTTGAAGTTTGCGCAATAAATACTTACACGACACTATCACTATTTCCCTGATCTTTAGTTTCACCTTACTTTCTTCAGAGGATTCTACAATTCTGTGTGCCTCAGGACTACATGGTGCAGTTTTCCCTAGTGAATTCTAAGTTTCTTTGTTAGAGGACTTTCACTGCTCTTCATGACATCACTGTCGTACTCTCAAACATCCTTTTGCTCATTCACATATCTGGTTTGGTGTTCTGTCCTCCCTGCTAAATATCATTCATTTGACTCTCTGATTGCCTTAAGAACTCCTTTTTCTAACTTAAGGTTATCCAAACCTCTTTATCGCATAGTTCTTTCTTCAAATGATTTATGTAGCGCATTTTTTGACTCTGGTCGCACCTGATCACTCGATTTAAATGTCTTCCATTTCTGCTTGGATTCGTGTCTGGTATGTATCTCCGACAAGCATCCAGCAATTAATTTTGTTCGTAACCAACCATAATTCCTTTTTAACCTCTCTCTTTCCCCTTTCCTTGTATCTATTGTTGTATTGTGAGATATCCTAGGCAATAATGTAAAATCAGCGTTGCAAAAAATGCTGAAGTCTTTACTGCTCATGTCCATTTATTTTATATTACTTAGGTATGGTATTTGAACCATTGGCTGATGTGTGGTTTTCTTAGCACATTCATTATCCCTGCTCTAAACTTTTAATGGAGTTTGTCTTCATTTTTGAATAGCCAACTTTTGCTTCAAAGAATTGTTGCGGGAAGTTTAAATCTAGAAAGTTTAATGATGAGGTGTCAACTAGTACCAGAAGTAAGGTAGATTACACAGATCAGAATGTTGGCAGTAGAGTGGATGTGTTGATTTTTCCTGCAATTCTATTGGAAAGTTTATATATCATTCCCGAATAATATTAAGCGTTAGGGATAATTTCTTAGCTTTTGGTGTATTCAATGTTGCAACAAGGAAATGGGTAGTACTGATTCGGAGAATGAAGCTCTTTGTGAAATTCTGGGTTTGACATCGCTTCAAGATATTAACGACATAGACGAAATTGAAGAGGATACGGGGCATCGTCCGGGATCCCGTGGAGTCCCGAGTATAACTACCCATCTCTCTGAAATGTACAAATTGGACTCCATGTGCATTCCTCCAAGGAATTTTTCTATTTCTGCTTCTTTTATGCGAAGAATCACTGACGAGTTGGTGTGGAGTGCCGAAAAGTGTGCTGATCGGACTTATGAAACGGTTATGGTGGAAACATGTTCAGGAGATATTGAGCAACGACGGGTGTTGACTCGATTGGAAAACTTTGTAGCCAATCATGCCGATTGGAAAGATCTTTGCTATGGATATCTGGCAGACTGTGTATCGTCTTTGATTGGAGAGAAAATGGTGTTGTACAAAGAAAAACTAAATCTTAAACCACCTGGTGGAAGCGGAT
>CAAAJI010000332.1:22656-47267 GCA_900642245.1 Fragilaria radians
AATTGTAACAGCAAATCCATTTCCAAATCCATCACCTTCAAGAGTAATTGATGTCAAGGTTGAATTGACTTCCAGTGCTTTAGCAATCACATCTGCATTTTCGTGTTGATTGTCATAACGGAAAAAAATTGATGTCCATGTCGAATTGACTTTCAAAACTTCGGCAATTACAAGTGCACCCTCACTTTCGACTTCATCCAGATTCAAAGCAATACATGCTAGGGTAGAAGAATTGACTTTCAATGCTTCGGCAATCGCAATCAATTGATGTCAAGGTCGAATCGACTTTCAACATGTCAGCAATTTCCATTCCACTTGGTTCAAACTGCATCAGCACTCCTTTTCTCTCTTAATGATACGATTGGATTTGTGTGCTGCATTCTCACGAAAATCTGAATGATCATGTCAAGAATCATTAGGTATGCAATCGCAACATGGATAAGGATTTTGATTTTTCCATTCAGTAGACATTTTATTAATTGATAGCATTTTGACAACTTTTTGATGCAAATGCTTACGACAAAAAGAATATTTTTGCTTATCCTACATCTCGAAAAAGTGAGTACGTGGAAAGAATTAAAATCATAGTGAATTGTAATGCATCTGACTTTTCAAATTCACAAGATTCGTCCGAAATAATATTTGCAAATTTCAACATTGGAACACCAAACGATCCATTGACTAGTCAAACAAAGAGCTTTTTTGAGTTTAAACCTCGCGTCGCCCTGGACTGTGATTTTGGCAGTCTCCTAAGCCTCGTGTACCAATTTAGAAGGCAACATTATATGGTTTGTTTTGTAACAACAATATCGTATTGAAATGAAAAGCTGTCCCTTTGTTCAGCTCTTTTCTGTTATCTTAGCCTCTCCATATCAATGGCAATTCGGGTCCCAACATTATAGGAAAACTTGTTGCCAAGCAGGTAGATCTGCTCTCTCAGCGTTGGATCCTTCAGTTATTTATCTCAGGAAAGTACAATTTAACAAAATGTAAAAAGAATGATTATCGTTGAGTCCATATCAGGAGTTAGGAATATTATTTGGTCTTTTTGCTATGGACAGATCTTTGTTACTTGATTCGCCACTCATAGACTTTTTCCTTTGATCACCAAGTGATATCGAACCAACAAAATGACGACTGTTAAGAATTCAAACTAATCAAATCCTTAAGAATAAAATAATTTGTAATGCCAGTTACCTATCAAAAAGGTTGAATCTCATAATCCTTGTTTGCATGATTCAAATCACTGCTTAGTTTCCGTTTCTCATTGGTATATGCATTTATGTCAGGCTTATTTTTGGTAAAAAAAAATTTGCAATCTCTTCTATCCTTTTCCAAAATAGATTCTGAATCCTTGAAGCTCAGCTGAGGATGCAATTTTTGAGCTTCATTACAATTGTGAGGATACTGAAAGAAGTCTTACTCATAGAACCCCCCTTCTCAATTCAAACTCTGATTTGCTTTTATTTGACTTGATAAACTTTAATTACTCAAGACAAACATTTCTTGAGATACAATTTATCTTCATTGATTCTGTTCTTTCTCTTGCTGTTAGTGCTAACTCTTTTGATCTAATATAGCTAGTCTGCCACACTGGTTGAAAGCCCTTTCAGAATGATAATCAATGATCTTGTCCGAAAACATTTTTTATGATTTGAAATCGTGATTGAGACTGTTTCAGAGTACATTTTCAATCAATTTTGTCTCTCGTGAATCGGGTTACTGTTGCCATCATCAACTGTTTGGTTTGTTGAAATATTGTTTGCTACAGCTGAATGAATGGCTGGAGTATATGAATTGTTAAGGACCAAATTAATGAGTTTTTATTCATGAAATAGTCAGTGCCAAATATGATTTTCCTATTTATTTCTAATTTCATATCAAGCTTGTTAGCCCTTTACATTTTCGCTTCATCTTTCATCGTTTACTTTGCCTAGAACTCCATAAAAGGTTGCTGATTTGAGGTTATAGATAAGAGAAACTTCTAAACTATTCTGAATTTTACCTCATTGCCTAAAAAACCTCCAATTTTAGAACCATTTAAGGCCCTTTCTTTTGTAGTTCTTATCATCTCTATTGAGCCTCAAAAAGTCATTGACATGTATCCTAAAGCCATTGTTGCAAAAAAATCATAAGAATATTGATGATTAGATATTCAGAAGCATTGAAAATGATTTTTTCATTTGATTGTTCTAAGGGAAATAATCAGACAAACGCTTAGTCAAAAGGATTATCCTCATCTAAGGTTTCCTGTTTTAAGTCAAATGATCTGAGCATGTTATTGACCACCTTGTGGATTTGCTCAATGATTGCATTTGCTTGAGGATTATGAATTGTAGTTGGTTTGGCTTTAATGCCATAGTTCTCATACATTTGTTTAAAACTCACGTTTGAATTTGCCCCCATAGTCAAAGACAATAAATTGTAGACAGGATATTGTGCCAACCAGGTATTATGAAACAAATCCTGGATGGAAGTAGCCATCTTAGAATTGGCTTGGACAATCTCAAACCATCCAGTGGCTGGATTAATCATCGTGAGAGCAAGCAGACAGTGTGTCTTGAGTGGAGTCTTTATGGTAAAAGGACCCACCAGATCTACACAAAGCATGACCCAGGGGTCAGATGCTGCTGTCTTGGGAGGCAAGCAATCATATTTTTTAATGTTCCTTTTATATTGAAATTGACAGAGTGGGCGAGTGGAACAGAAATATTCAACATCCTGTGTTAGTCCAGGCCATGTCATAGTGTCCCTGATAGTCTGTTCAGTACAGGTCTGCCCTGGATGAAGTAAATATTCATGATACCAGGAGAGTACTCTATATCTTAACTTTATCCTTAAAATATAGAAGGTCATATCCTTCAATGTGTTGCAAAGAGTAATGGGGTTGTGATAAGCTTTTTCTCTGAGTCCTTTGACTTTCACCTGTTCCTTAAAGATTAAGGCAGTATGCATGGGAAATTTGATGTTTCTAAATTCTGATTTGGAGAGAAGCACTAAGACCTCCTTTTTGTAAATCTTTAGATCATCAATGTCTAGTCTGACTTACCTTGACTAGGATCAAGAAGCAAAAATCCCTAATAATAGGTTGTAAGTAATCACTGTTTAATTATAATCATTTAACAAAAAGCGTTCCTTAGAGGGAAAGGTTATTTTAAGGTTAATTCATGTCCACAAATAACGGACTTTGTTGTATAATGTCTGAATGTAAGTCACAGACTTTCCTGAAGGGTTAACACTAACAAGGAAATATGTAAGACCTTGTACATAAGTCTACAAGGATAAGTGCACTTTCGATCATGATCATGTGACGTGACTTTTTCGAAAAGCCTGTCCAGAGAACACATTAAAGATGGATCAACAACAAAGTCCCCTCCTGTCAACACTTGTAAAATCATTACAATACAGAGGTTCTTTCGCTAATGATGGAATATTGCGTTCGACGAAATCAGAACGATTAGAATTTGATAGTGACTCATCAAGTAGTAAGAATTTCAGTCTATCAAAGAATAGCATTCTTGTAGGACGTGATGAAGAAACCAAGCAACTGCAGGAATGCTTTTCTCATATAATTGAACAACATACAACTGAACTAGTAGTCATTCACGGAACATCCGTCTGTGGGAAAAGTGGATTGGTACAATCATTTGCAAGGAATCTACCAACAGAAGTTCTCTATGTTGAAGGTAAATTTGATCAGCTTCAATCTCATTCTCCTTATTCTGCGCTTGTTACAGCTTCAGATCAAATCTGTCGACAAATTTTGAATCAGAAAAATTGTAGTGACATTCGTGATCGAGTTCGATCCGTCTTAGGTCCTGAAGTCAATCTTCTAGGAAATCTGATACCAAAATTGCTTGAAATAAGTGAAGATGATTCCGATCAAGTAAGCAAGCTGAACAGAGAAGAAATTATGGGAAAGTCATTTAAGAGATTTAAGCAATTATTTCGATCCTTTGTACGTTCGGTGGCGTCGTCAGAGAATCCGCTAATTTTATTCTTAGATGACATACAATGGGCTGATCATGCTTCTTTAGATGTTTTGAAGTCGATCATTACCGATACTTTGGCAAGCAACATATTGATTATTTGTGCTTACCGTGAGGGTGAAATATCGATGGATTTGTTACGAAAGTATAATCTTGCAGATGACATGTTTCAGGGCGATGATGCCGACTCGTCATCGTCGAGTACTTCAACTTACTCTGCTCGTATCACCGACATTTTTCTTGGTTCCTTGGACGCTATTCAACTAAATGACCTGATGTCCATAAAACTTGATATGGATACGTCGTCCACGATGTCGTTAAGTCAGCTCATTTTGAAGAAGACAGATGGTAATCCCTTTTATGTCCTCATCTTTCTTGAAGCTATTCATAGGAAAGGTTTATTATCAATTGCATGCAATGGTGAATGGAACTGGGACGAGTCTGAAATCATGCAGATGACCAACGTTTCGCAGAATTTGGCCTCCATCTTGGAGACAAGGATGAAAAATCTTCCTGAACAAGTACGATCGATATTACAAATGGCATCTTTCATCGGTCATGAGTTTCCCATTGTCGTTCTAATCACAATCGTGTACGAGGAACAAGATATCATATCGGGGGAATACAGCTTCGAGCGTAAGTCTAGAAAAACTATCCACGAATGGATCACCTCGGCGTTAAATGTAGCCGTGAAGGAAGGTCTTTTAGAAAAGCTAAGTCGAGACGATGAATACAAGTTCGCCCATGACAAGATCCAAGAAGTTCTCTACGAAGGCCTAATGCCTGACGAAATGGAAAGGAAATTATTGCACCAACGTATAGGTACATTAATATGGAACTCAGTAAAAGATAAGGATTTATCGAAGATTGATGATTCCTTTGTCTTATTGGCTGCAGATAATCTAAATCGTGCAGCATGTATTGTTGACTACTCAGGCGATAGATACTATCTAATTGAATTGAATCTGGTTGCGGCAAAACGAATGATTAACAAATCTGCTTTCCTGTTGGCATCGGATTACCTACGGCTTGCAATTTCCTTGCTGGTGCCTAATGTTTGTTGGGATGAGAAATATGACTTGTGTTTGGACTTGTTCAATACAGCTGCAGAAACGGAGAAAAATATTGGATGTTATTCACGTAGTGCGGATTTGATCGCAGAAATTCATGAGCATGCCAAAGTTCTTCATCATCGATCAACAGCATTTATAATTGAAATGGATTCTTTGACTACTCAGGGCTACATCAAGGGTTCAATAATCCTTGGTTTGAGTGTTCTACATCAATTTGGAATCCGATTTCCTCGCAAAATTAAAGTTGCGGGTGTTGTAAATGAGTTTATCATGGCAAAGGCAAAGCTAGGCAGGCGACGATTGGAAGACTTGCTTTCACTTCATGAGATTACTGATGAGACCGTTTTACTTTCAATGTCAATCATGAAAATAGTTGCGATCAGTGCATTTATTCTTGGCGATGTATACAAAGAAACGTTCGCTGCTATCTGTCTTCGTATGTTTCGTTGCACTCTTAAATATGGTGTGTCAAGGATGCACACGCCTATAAGTTTAGCCTTTTGGGGATCAATACATGCTGCTTTGGGAAAATTCGATGTTTCCATAGAATGTGGAAGATTGTCTTTTGCTTTAATCGAAAAGTATAATTTGAATTCTATAAGGGGATCGGCAACCATAATTAACCTTGCTTCCAATCACTTTTGGAAGGAAACTTTAGATTCCGCTTCTCGTCATAAGTTCTTGCTTGCATACCAACTTGCAATGAGCTATGGCGATATTTATTTTGCTCACTTAGGATTTAACACATGGATTGTAAGCACAATCTACTTTGACGACCCGATATCTGGCATACATCAAGATGTGAGAAGTGTTGTAAACGAGATGCGAGATTTTGATTCAAATAATGCTTTGGCATTTCTTCTTCCTTTGTGGCAAGCAGTAAGTTCCTTTGCTTTACAATTCTTATACCGTAAATTTACTGAGATTGAAACTGCTTTATCTACTGCAGCTTCTCAATTTATCTGGAGATGTTTGTAATCATGATCCTTCACAGTTACAAGGAGAAGCTCTAGACGAATCGTTTGCATGCAGCATTAAAGCTATGGATTCCAAATTAGCAATTTTCAATTTGCTAATGATGGAGTCCATTGTAAGTTACGTGTTTGATGGTATGGAACTTATGAGGAAGAACCTTTCATTCATAACTAGGTACAGAAATGAAGCGCAAGGCCATTTTTCCATGGGCTTAAACCAAACTTGGGTAGCATTATTTCACTACGAAAGCTACTATATTACAGGAAAGTATATGCACTGGAGACTTGCACGTAGGTCACATCGGAAGGTTCACTATTGGTCCAAAACAGGAAATAAAATGTACTTTGGCCCAAATTGTCTCTTGGATGCAATGGCACAACTCTGCATTTATAAATCATCAAGTGATGAACTAATCTCAAGCTTTGAGAAGGCTGCAAAGGGATGCACATTTAGTAAATCTCGATTGTTTGAGGCTCTTGCATATGAACGTTTGGCCAAAGTATTGCACAAGTACGATCCTCCAGAAACAAGGCGTTGTGATCTTTATCAAAATCAAGCTCTTGCTGTTTACAGAAAATGGGGAGCCATTGCAAAGATCGATCATCTTGAACATTCCTTTGACAAAATATGAATTGGAGATAATGCCTGTCATTGGGCTTTGGGAACAATGACTTTAATTCCAAGTCAAGATAGCTATAACTCAGTTTAAATGTTGTGCAAAAGGATAATCAAGTTTTGTATTTTTTCTAGTTTCTTGTGCAAGCAAGACCCTGATGTCATAAGATTTGAATGGTCTCCATTCTTATTTTGAGTGTCTCTTGGAGTATCAAACGGAGGGGGCTTGATTTATAAGTACAACAATTCCTGTTGTGGAATGTCCCGTCATAAACAGGTACCATGTGCTCAATCATAAAACAAATTAATCTTAATGAATCATAAAATCTAGGTCATTGAGGCTACAACTAGAAATGCAATTTGCTCTAAGCTACTCTGAGAGTTCATACAAATTGTAAGTTATGATCTAAAAAGTTACTTTTATTCCTAGTTCTCTTGTGAATCTATTGCAACGTGTTTCCTTGACCTAGTAATCTCTTTAGCTTATGTGTTAGATTCAACACTTAACATTTAGACTTTGTGATCTTAAATTCACAACTTAGATTCATCTATCATAAATCTTGATAGATTCCTATTTGTTAGTTAGGAATCTGTAATAGTTATTCCTACCATTTGAAATGGCAGTCCTGAAAGATGTTAAATGATCTTCTTCGTTTATAAGCAATATTAAGCATCACTAAATTTATACAAGACTATGTCTTAATTGAATTTGTGGAATGTATAGAAAGAATGGTTACCTATGTGACCTATTCTAGTTTTAGATGATTAAATTCAAGAATATTAATCCTACTATTATTGATTAGTAGTAACAATAACTTTGGACATCTCCAGTATCGGTACACACACACATCTCTTAGCCTTATTAATTTATTATAGTATTATTAGGCTGTATTGCTTACAACCTATAGTATTAGGTATTATCGTAATGAACTTAAGTCAAGGTATGTCATTTGCCCCCAAGGTTATACATAACCTGAGGGTTTTATTGGAAAGGTGAGATTCAGCGGATATTAACTTGCTCTCTCGCAATTCCTTTTTGAATCTGGACTGTGCCATTATTATGTTACTGTGTTAGTGAGTATGGTCCCGTACAAGGTGTTGAGAGTTTCCGAAGTATTCCAGGTGTCTTTTATTGAACTTGGTCTCCAACCTTATATTCATGAGGAATTTGGCTCTTATTTTCTTTTTATTGAACTTATTGATTATGTCCTGTTTTCTTTTTTGGATTCTATCCCAATTTGCCTTGAATGCAATATTGTGAATCATATCACTGCCAAACATCAACTAACAAGGTGTTGCCTTTAGTGTTGTATGATAGGTGCTTCTAATAGCCCAGGCAGTAGATTGCAGGAAGTACTCAGAAGGATTATCCTCATCTAAGGTTTCCTGTTTTAAGTCAAATGATCTGAGCATGTTATTGACCACCTTGTGAATTTGCTCAATGATTGCATTTGCTTGAGGATTATTATTTATATGTTCTGCATGAAGTTTAATTGGATAACCCAACAAGATATTTTTATAGTCTTTGCAAGTTGCACTAGTAGATAGCAAGTCATGTTCCGTTGTGGTGTATCTTCATTAGGCTGCATTAAGCTTACGTGAATAAAGGCTATGGGCTTTTTATCTTGCATAATGACTGCTGCCAGCTGAGATGCATCAGTGTAAATGTGGAATGGTTTATCAAAATGTGGGTATGCTGGAAGCAGCTCAGTTTCAATAACCTTTTTGATTTTGTCAAATAGATGTTGATGACTGGGGAACCATTCAAATTTTACATTACTTGATGTGAGACTAGTCAAAGGAGCTAGTAACTCATTCCGGCAAAACCACATGTCTCAATAATAGTTCACTATGCCTAAGAATTGACGTAGTTCTTTCTTGGTTTTAGTCACTGACCTGAATGCATGACTGAGTAAATTAAACATAGGTCCAAGAAAGGAAATTCTGTCATGTAATTTAAGTGAGAGAGTGAATTTTTGATGCTTTGAAAATTGCAACTCCATCTTCGTTTTTCATTTTCATAACGTCCTAAAGCAATTGATGTCAAGGATAAATCCCTTGATGATACTCAAAGAGTATTAAGAAATCATAACTACGTAACAGCAGATTCAGTTAGTTCATCAACAAACGCTCCTTCATTTCCAACTCTGCAACGTATAAGAAAGAGTAATGCTATGGTTGAATTGTCTTTCAGCGATTCAACAATCACATCTGCATTTTCATGCAGAATTTCAAAGCAGAGAAAAATTGATGTCAATGTCAAATCGACCTTCCAAACCTTGGCAATTTCAAGTGCATCTTCATTTTCAACTTTATACAGATTCAAATCAACAGATAAGTTTGAATTCACTTTCAATACTTCGAAATTTGCAGCTAAACCTTCATTTCCCAATAAATCATCTGAGATCATTTAATGTCAAGGTCAAATCGACTAAGCAATTTTAATTCCACAGGTTCAAGCTGCAGCAGCCCTCATTCTCTTACTACTACGATTGGCTGAAAGATCACTCCTTAGCAAATCATCATTTATACAATCACAAAAGGAAAATGTTTTAGATTTTTTCAATTCAGCATTATGAAACAGAACCTGTCATGCGAATGCTATCCGCTTCAACTAAAATAAAATTTGGATAAAACATTGAAGATAATTTCCTCCCATTTCATTTGCCCTAGATTACACATTATATGATAACAACAATTTACACCATGAGTCTTATACAAATGTCGTACACAGCATTTTCTGCTTGTCATGAAAGCGTGGCATTCCAATCTGCATCATAAAGTTTAGTTTTACAACATTGATGTCATTCACACACTCCTCTCTGTTTTATTGGGATAGCTATATTATGCACAATTTTCCTGATTAACTGAAAGCTTTTACTTCTTCTGAGGCCATTAATTTTTAATCTATTCCAATGCTACTACTGGGAATACAGATTTTGATATACTTTTGTGTCAAGTTCGTATAGACAGTACCAAACACTATAGGTTTTAAGCAATACAGTCTAATAGTAATGTAACAAATTACTAAGTCTAAGAGATGTGCGGGTGTACCAAGACTAAAGATGTCCAAGTTATTGCTAGTATATAGTAAACAATACTCAAATCAACATTCTTATATTTGCCAATCTAAATCTATAATAAGTTATGTCGTTAACAACTCTTTTTATACTTTCCACAAATTCAATATAATAAGTTATGTCGTTAACAACTCTTTTTATACTTTCCACAAATTCAATAAAGACACAGCCTTTTATGAATTTAGTAAAGCCTTAATATTGCATATAAATGAGATGATCATTAAATGTCTTTTCTGAACCGTCACATCTATACAGCAAGAATAGTTACGTATTTCCAATAGCAAGGGGGAACACATGAATGTAAGCCATATCTGAGACCATAATCAACTTTTATTTGTAGGAGATTTTTCTTTCCAATGATTCAATCTGCATTGACAAGCTTTTGGATACATATGCAGATGAAAATGTGAATATTTGTTCTTATCCTACATCTAAGTTTGTAGAAGAATTACGATCATGTGTCCAATAACTTACATTTCTAAACTCCTATGAACTTACATTGAAGAGAAAGTTATACGTTAAGTAACAACAAATTACCTTTCAACCTCCATTTTTGGTACAATGCACAAAGATTGAAGTATTGAGAGTTCAGTGCATGCAAATGATGGATATGCAAAAATTCAAGGTATCACTTTCTAAAGCAATTGAATACCCCTAATTATGAGCTGTGGTTTATAAATATTTTGAATATGAGGCAGGAAAATAAAAAACAGCAGCAGCGTAAACATTGACATTTCTTGAAGATTGGAGATATAAAGTAGCTTATACAGCATTTTTGAATTCACTAGTGGCTTAGCCGTTACATCAAACATTCATCATCGTATGTAGCAAGTAACTTATTCCCGTCAACAAAGTAACATTCGATAAACATAGGGAAGAGGGAAGTATTGATGTTGCAGCCTTGCTCTCGTGTGGTTGATTTAACATTTTTCAAAGAAGCCACTAGTGCATACGCTTGACTTGTGGAATAAGCAATACGTTGTAAATGGTGAGTGATGAAATCAAAGCCATGAAGGTAGTAATGTATCTCAAAATATCAAAGTACATAGGATAAATACCGATGTATTGACAATCAAAATCGAGTTTAGACCTCACGTCGTCTGAGGAGACTGTGGGTTTGGCCGTCTCCAAAGCCCCCAGAAGCCATTTAGATGCCATTATTTTAAGCTTTGATATTTGAAAAACAGCATATCCTTTTGAAACGGGAACCTGTCAGTTTCTTTGGCTCTATTCTATTTCCTTAGTCTCTTCATATCCATGGCAATTTGGGACCTAATATAACGGGGAAGGTTGTTGCCCAAGCAAGGAGTAGTAGTATCGCTGCAGCTCCCTCAGCGTTGGGTCCTTCAATTATTTCAGGAAACAAGGGACGAGCAATTAGTGTAGCAATACAAAGAATCAAAGTTATGAAGAGGATGACTATCGTCCAGTCCGTATCAAGAGTTTGGAATGTAATGGTAGATGCTTGAGCAAGAAAGGAAACACATGAAAAGATGCTCATGATCATCCATATTTGAAACCTCAGGGAATGCGGAGCAATAGGCGAAGGTGACATTTTGAAAGATTTTATGTCACGGTTTTCGAACCGTTCTGTTGCCCTTTCAATTTTGAAAACTCAAATTTTACTTGCAGGAAAGTATGGTCATCATGTTTTGCCTACGATGATAACATTTGAAAGTAATTAATTCCGAACTTTATTCAGAATTTTAGCATTAGGTTCTTGGAAGCTCGCCTAGTTACAAGGGTAGGAACGAAATTTATACTTTTAAGCGATTAATTTAGCTACAACTACCGAAGTAAACTTCACACCTAAATATATAGAAGAAGTGAGCGTTATCCCAAACCATACTATCTTGTTTTGACGCAGTCCTTTGTAAACATGACCTGCAATCCAGGTGAATCTATTCATTATATTTCAAGAAAATAAGCTCTCTAGTTGTTTCTAGCATTCATCAGCCTTGGTTTCCTTGTTCTCTTTTGTATCCTAACATTTGGTACAGTGAGCTCTTGATTACTTTAATAACAGTAACGTCAACATATCAATATGGGAGGAAGACTTGCTGAAAATTAATGAAATGAGCTGGAATCTAGTAACCGTAACGAATGAGTATTGCTAGCATGTACTGAGAAATTGTATAACATAAATTTTCGGAGGAAACCACCCCGTTTGACGGTTCGTGAGCTTGGCTGAAACATATATCTATTTTCACAATCTATACCTATAATTCGAGTATTAGTTGTAAAAGAAATAGTAAGGTTTTTCATTTTTATCTGAGGGTTCTAATTCAGCGCCATAATTGATGTGTAACATTCCATTTATTTTGAAAAATTGCATCACAAAGAATCGCGCACAATTAATTATCAAATACATATCATAATAGCAAATCATTGAGAATAGGGGTCACTAGCACAAAGTCAAAGAAAGCTCCGTATTTCTAATTTCCTATTTTTCTTTCATCCTCAAAAATCTGTACTGTATCTTCTCTAGTCTAATACTTCTCATTTCTTCTATACTTCTTAATAGCTTCTCAACAATACTATAGCTGCTTTTGCTACATTTTTCCATGCGTTAAAGTTTTCCCTCTGCTGTTTGCCTGCTGTGTGAACTCTTCGCTTCATGAGGATGAGCTGCAAAATGACATTTTAAAATTCAATTTACGACCACAGAAACTCATTTCGGTGTCTGTGTTTCATGTCCATGTTGTTTGTGTGACGTTTCACAATCATATGATTCCAAGGTATGGCATCGGAGTTTTGCAAGGCACGTACGTTGAAAAGGATACTGGAAGTGAATCACATGAAATATCAAACACACTAGGGATGTGTCAAAGAAAATATACAATTGCAACAAAGTGTGCGTCTTCTCTTCTCGCCCTCCATTCGAATGCAGTTACAACAACAGACTTCACATTTTATTATATTGGTTTTATTTGTTTTCCCTGTCCAACGCCTTTTGTAATCATTATTCACTTATTGGAAAGTAATTCAACTTCACAAGAATTGAACAGATGACACAGAAGGACGATTCGACGTTTCACGAGAACAACAACAATAACAACAATAACAGAGGACAAGGAGGAGGAGTAGGATATGGAAGTATTGAACGGCAGATTAAGATTGTAAATTATTACGATGATAATGAGGAGGATTTAGAACATGATGTTGGCATCGTATCCAATCCAAAACGAAGGAATCCACATGCAGCAGGAATACTACTTCTCATTGCAATCATGTTAGTACTTTTATACATTGTCGTTGGAAGGACTCATTCTTGGAAATTAGTACCATTCTGGTCGAATAATCCTACCAATGACAAAAAGGATGCTGAGCCGACGGTATCTTCTTCCTCATCCATGGGACGTCTCATGTATTATCCAAATCAACTTGTGAATCATTTTTTGGATAGTTCGACGATTCATGATGACAACGACAACGACAACCATCCGACATGGGTACAACCTTACTTTGTTTCAGAAACACACTTTGCTGGACCAGGACATCCCATATTCCTTATATTGGGTGGTGAAGGACCTGTAACTGGAATTTTATATCCCTTTGTATCCGAGGGCCTTGCCGCGACATTGGGTGCTCATGTCATACAGACAGAACATCGATTTTATGGAAATTCTCAACCTATATCCTCTTGGGAGGAAATGATTGCAACATCGACATCAACATTTTCACTACTATCACCGGAACAATCTCTAGAAGATTGGATTCAAATTCTTCAATATGAACAAAGACGTTTGGGGTGTGATACCATCAAAACATCTGCCAAGTATTGTCCTGTCATTACTGTGGGTGGATCCTATCCTGGTTTCTTATCTGCCATGATGAGATTAAATTATCCACAACATATTGATATTGCCTATGCATCATCCGCACCATTGAAACTATACGAGCATACTTCTGATTTTGATAGCAATGGTTATTACGATTATGTTACCAAGGTAAGCAGGATTTATTCAATATACCGTGGAGTGTTTGTTTCCATAGGCAATGACAGAATATGCTAATAAGATTTTTCCTTCCAACTTTGTCTCTTTACATCCCTTTCTCCAATAGGTGGCAGACAAGGCATATCCTGGTTGTGCTCATGGTGTCCGATCGTCGTTGCAAGCTCTCCACAACGCAGTGACCAAAACAACACTTCATCCTGACACAAAGGTTATAGATAATAGTACTACCGACAATAATGATGACAAAGACGACGAAAGTTCAGAACGTAATAATGTATTGGAATGGGCAAAATCCTTGGGATTTTGTTTAGATACAGTTCCTACCTATATTCAATCACGAGATGTGTTGGCAGAGGAACTGCTTATGCTAGTCGTGACATCCAATGCTGATTTCAATATGGATTACTATCCACCCACCAATGATACGGACCTAGTAAAGGCCTGTCGGATATTTGCCGACTCGAATATTCCTCATTTGGATCGATACCGTAACTTTATTCAATTCAAACGAGAATTATTATTGGAACAAGATGATGACAATGCTCCATCATCATCATCACAATCACAACAACAAGAATCACCGACATGCTTTGCATGGGATTCTGAATTACCCCTGGGTCCCAATGCTACATTATCTACGGCGGATTGGTCCGGTGCTGGAGATGGTACGACAGCACAAAGTTGGGAATATCAAATATGTCGTGATTTGGTCGTTCAAACTGGTTGGGGATCCAAGAGTATGTTTGTTCCATCACGACAATGGTCGTTACAGTGGTTATCAGATCATTGTTGGTCACGATTCCATATCCGTCCACTTCCCGGGAGAATGCAAAACCTTTGGCACTTTGATGCTCCATCGTTAATTAATCGTACCTCTCATATCTTATTTACGAATGGTCTACAGGATGGATGGTCCGTCTCATCCTATCAAACGAATCTATCCAAAACAATCCTTGCCTTGAATTTTCCAAATGGGGCTCATCATTCCGATTTGAGTCATGAATGGCCTGTACCAGGAGAAACGGAGGATATGATAAAAGGTCATGAATCGATTCTAAATATAGTACGGCAATGGCTGTACGAAATTTCAAAGGAGAGAGGATTTTAGCCTCTCCCATACATTGCGGTGACATACTAGGATAAGATTTGAGAGTATTTGTTTTCTTAATTTTCATGAATAAGTAAGATTTGCATACACCAGTAATTGGTGCTTTGTTTGCTACGCAAACTTTGTATAGTTGAATGACAGTTATATCTAATTTGATTCCACAATGGTGACATTTTCCGATCAGTCTGAGACCTATAGACATGCTGTGCTATTCCACTACTTGCCATTGCCACACAGTTTTAAAAGCTTCCTATTTGCAATATAGTGATAAGCACTACTAGGTCCATATATGAAAACCAGTTTTTCAAAATGATTTTTCTGTCTCTATTGATTTCATTAATTCTATTACGTATGAGTCTTTTAGAATTATTCAAGGATTGCATGCCTGCTTTAATATCATTATTGCTGTCATACGTAGTTGTATGGCATTTGCCAATGTTTGTAGGGACATCAATAAGATTAGACATTACCATGCTTAAAGGTTGAAGTTAGGAATTCAATATTAAAATTACATGGACTTAAGTCATTCAGTCATGGCCTAAACTCCTGAGCAATAGGAACAAATTGCTTCTCAAATTACACAAGTAAGAAAAGTATCAAAGAATCCATATTCCTATGTTCTAGAGGAGGAGGGGGGTTGCATTATTTAAGGTCCTGATTTTTGACCACCAGAACCTTGGGAATGACTTCTTTCTTCCAGTGAGTGTTTTGCTTTTAAGTTGCTGCAACATATTTGGCTATGAAGGTTGCCCCTCATCATGCCTTGCCGATTTATCTAATGGAATTAAATCGTGGCAAAACAATGCTTGTTCAGATTTGGGTCAATAATTTTCTACTATCATTATTTAGGACTAGCAGTTGGTTCCAATAGGATTGCCGATTGGAGCTGACTCCGGCCCTACTGTTTGTATTTGTAGAAAATTTAGGAATTTTAGTGTAACAATTGAGGTTGAACAAAAGAAAAAGGAATTTAGGCACATGCATCTTCGTAGCCTTATTTGGTTTGACCTCAAACAAAGTGCGAGCTTGCGAAAGAATCTAAGATTTTAAATTTAATGGTATCTTAATATGCCATTACTGCACCAAATATTTCTCTAAAAGTTATACCTTTAATCGTTTTAGGCAGCTTGACGTGAAAAACACGGGTTACTATCAAGTTTACCTTGTAATGAATGATGGGGAACTATGTGTAATTGTAGACCATATTGCATTGCAAATCATGATTAAAAACATACTAGATTTCCAAATTTTTGAACCAGAGCCATGGAATCTTGCAACCTTTGTTGCTTAGACCATGCAGCTGTTGCTAACTGTAGCTGTCAAAGAGGACAATATCATGGAAACAAGATATGAAACTGAATTTAGGATTTCTCGATCAAACAGTGGTTTGAATTTTTCATGATTTTTGTAAATGACTATCGGTATAAGTTGATTTAGCAAGAATAATCTTACTGATTTCCAACACGTTAATTGCCATGGAGAGGTATTTCTTCATTGTTAGTAACGACAGGTTACTTAGTCAACGATTTAAGCTCATGTTTGTATCACAATCATTTTTATACATCTTCATTATTTACTGTTTAATTGTCTTAGTTAGCGTAAGTTTGGGGTTCAGCTTTAGTAATGGAGTAGGAAAATGTTCAGGAGGGAAGTACATCGTTGCCTGTTTTGCTCTATTTATATACCAATAAATGTTATTTTGCGACATCAAACTTAGCAGGCATATGCCGTAAATTCGTAGAACAAATAAACCGATACAGGCAAATGAGAGTAAGAAAACTTTAGAGACTGTCGTCCTATTCACGGAATAGTACATCACTACAATTCGATATTAAATGTTGCACGGAATTGAAGTCATTGATTTTTTTTGTACAGTCTGGAAGCTTTCAAGTTAATATCCTAAGCGGACTCGTAATGACACCTACCTTTCTCTCTCAAAACTCAGGCAACGTGGCATGGTCTAGCATGATGCAGAAGTTGCTAGACGGCGCAAAGAGGTGGAAATGTTTCAAGATAACTACAAAGGACTCGAACAAAGTTGTATCCAATATCGATGCTAATTCTAAAAATCAGGGTAGTTATAAAGCGTGTGACATTCCGCCATGTTGATATTAGGGAGTACAGAAGGCTATTGGTTGATCATCCTGAGTGTAAAGATGGACTTGCCCTTGGCCTAGACTGGATGCATGTCGAGAGGACGACCCGAATTTCCGTCGAGCTATTTGAGCAATTAAGGAGAAAACAAGGTAAGGGTTCGAAGCCAATTGAAAGGCTTTCCTTTTTTGAAAGGAGGAAAATTCTCATTCTAATCGGAGGATATCGAGAAGAAATATTGAGAGAGATATTATATGAGAGTGGAATTCACAAGCCCAATTTGAATCTAACAAAGGCAAAAGCAGCATGACTGAGATTGGTAATGCTTATATATATGCTAAATTGTGATAATAAAATCAATCCAATTGCAGGTAAACAATCAAATTGCTTAAGATCAGGAAGAAAGGAAAAGAACTTCTGCTGAGAAACAAATTTTATTTTGTCAACATAAATTCTTTATATGTTTGGAGTAAGGAAGCTAGAAAGCCAAATATTATGAAGGAAGTCAATGTTTATTGGTCGGATTGAATGCATGTATCCTTTTACATAAACATGAATTCAAAGGAAAGTCAACGATTAGAAATTGTACATAAATTTTAAACTTCACAAAATAATATATCTTGGGACATATTTGTTTCTTAGTGATTGAGAATTTGTGACTTTTGATTGATTAAACAATGAAAAAGGAAAAGAATAAGCTGGAACTTGTGATCAAGAATTAGCATGAGCACATGCTACCTATCATATCTAGTTAAGTTCATATTGCTTGAAAGAGAAACACTGCTCTTGTTAAATCCTCACATCCGTTGAGATCCATATATCACTGCCAACTTGACAAGAAACGTCGTAATTTTTGTGACTTATATTTTTCAAAGGGAGAAAGATTATTTCATTTAAAATTCACTTTAGTAATGCTACTGCTTCCCCAAATCAGGTTGGAGCCTTACCTCAAACGTTAATTCCTTTGCCTACACTTTTTTCTACGGGATCCTTGGCTTGATCTTACATCGCAACACGTTCAACAAAGGATTTCAATTGACTTTATTTTGCGCTTAAATTGTATGCATGAACTGCAATTTCTAGTGTAGCCTATTACTGAAGATCCCGGATTATGATGATAATTTGAAGAAAAAGACTGAAAAGGATAAATTCTTACTAATCGTAGTTTCACAATAGCAATACTACTGATTGACGTTAAGTGCAAATCCTTGGTAAGGTTGAAATTGGTATCATTCAAGTATTAAAAGTTGAGAAGGTGACAATATTGCACTAGCATGAAAGAAAGGCAGAGAAGAAAAGTTTGATCCCTTTGATTAGTGCTCTATGTAAGGATCCAAGGCATAGAAACTTGGAGCAGGATAAAGATCTGGAGATGTGTATAAGATTTAATTTATAGAAACAGATGATAAGCAATCAATGTTCTATATCTCAAACAACAAAAGTTTTAACCCAGTTCAGTTCTCAAAGTTATAATCTATGTGTAAAATCTAAGTTTCAACAACCTTCTCATATGTATTTTCAACAAATTAAATTTTTCAAATGAAAATACCTTGAAATTGGAAGTAAAATGAGTACCTAAAATGTAAACACTAATTGAAGAAAATCTCATTTAGACTCAAGAAGCCATGTAACACATATAACTATTGGATCGGATGAGAATATTGTTTGCGACCGTAAAGGAATTATTTTTGAAACTACAACGTGTTTTCCAAGGATGGTATTGTTTTGGGGACGCTATTTCTCTTGGTGGTAGCATAGTCTTCCAACTCTTCAAGTTTTTGAGCCACAAAGGTATGAAATTCCTCCACGGCGAAAATTGCGTCTTGTATCTCTTGTTGAATCATAGCCTTACGTGATGAGGTTTCTTCCTCATACTGAGTACGTAACCGTTCAAGAGAATCGCATTGACGTTGGAAGGCACATATTTGTTCTTCGAGAGAAATTGGATCACGCAATGCATCAATGTGGTCCTCAATTTTTTCTACCTCTCTTAAACGTACTTGTAATGTTGCTTCTTGTTGATCAGCCTCAACTTGTATTGCTTCATTCAACTTGTTGACTTTCATCGTGATGATCTAGATGTGTTGGAAAGAATTTTAAAGAGTGTTAGTGATTCGAAATAGTATGCATCAAATGGAAACAAACAATCAAATGACAAAATAAAACAGTTTTCTGTATCTGCCACATACCTGTTCTTTATCTTTCGCTTCAGTCCAGGATATACGATGGGATTCCAAGTCATTCTGTAAGGATTGTAGTTGACGTTTAGCATCATGAAAGATTTCATGATTTTGTGCTTGAGACTTTTGTAAAAAAGGAAGAAGATCATCTCTAATGTTAACTCCCAATAGTGCTGCTTGATCTTCGGTACAGTCTTTATTGAGAATCATCTTGTAATATCCTGGCTGATGGATAAAGTCGGATAGGCATCTAGAAAATTCGGATGCTTCTTCATTGTATTCACGTATCAACAACTCCAAATCTTCCCAAAGTATCGTCAACTCATGCTGTGATTTTTCCAATCCCTCCTTATTATATTTTTGAAAGGTGGTTGCCTTTTCCAATAATTCTTTAAGGCGAGCTTGTTCTACATTCATTTTTTGAACTTGTTCGACGCTTAACGGTTGCGTTGCAATTTTCTTCTGAAGTACGCCAATTTGCGATGTTAGTTTAGCCATAGTGTCTTGAGTTTGTAGGAGTTCCTTGGAACGCTCTTGAACTTTCTGTGCTAAACTGTTACAATGTTCCTCCATTTGGCGGACCAAATCATGAAATTGTTCAAGATCCGTGGCATATGATTCTCTTTTTTTGGTAAGAGCAGGCAACCTGTGTTGGTAGAAGTACGGAAAAAGTCATTGTTAATGAATTGGTTAGTCGAAATATCAAAATATAAGTTACTAGTCACATGTACTTATGTTGTCAAAAGAATTGATACTTACCCCTCTGATTGTTGCTGTAATAGATGATTTTTTTCTACCATGGTGGCATTCAAATCTGTCATTCGTTCAATTTCTCGTTCCAGGATTGTATTGTCATGCTCAAAACGATCCATTAGCTTTTCCTGCCATAGGTCACACTTATCAGCATTACTTTCCAAAAAGGCAACGTAGGCTTGATGCAAAAATGCAAAAAAGACACGATCTGTTTGTATTTCCAATTCAGTCAAGGATTGGAAAGTCTGGTGTTGCTCCTGGGATGCATCGTTAGAAAACACATTATAATACAAGACTTCATCTTCTTGTTGTCCGACATTCCAAACACAAATGTGTTCCACAAGCCAGGCCAACGCGGCTAATAAGGATGGCCATGTATGAGGTGATCCAGCAGCAACTAGTGATGTCTTGCTAACAGGATATGGATATCCCAAAGCCTTGAAGTGAAACGCCACTTCTTCCTCTAGCTTCAACTCAGATGCCGCTGCAGGATTGGAGGACAGTGTCCCAAATGTAGGATCAATTTTTTTCAAGAGAAATGTCACAATTTGCACAAAATCCTTCCCAGATGGTTGTGAGAGTGATTTGAGTGTCACAGGATATTCATAGCCTGATTTAGTCAAAAAGGATAGTAATGTCCGAATACAGTTTTGTTGATAGCCTTTGTCTTGAATTGGACGTGGATCATGCTTGATAAGGCTTGGATTTTGATTGTTGTTCACTCCAGTCATCATAGTTGTCGTCGTTGTCACCGCTGTTGACCTTGAGGATGATGATGAGTTTGTACTTGATGAGGATGGAGGGCGTCCTCCTCCTCCTCCTCCTGTGTTTGGATGATTGCTTTTGTTACTCCCTCCAATGGAACGTCGATAATTAGGAATGGAGGGTGTCTTAGTTGTCGATGATGACGACTTGACACTGGAATTGGAAGGTGACGAAGATTGAGGCAATGACAAGGAATCACGTCCCATTCGCGGTAACATGGATTTACGTGATGGTTGTCGAGGCTTTGGTAATTTGGATGGTGTAAATCCTACCGGAGGTGGAATTTTGGACTGTGATGATGATGATGATTTGTCCGAAGGACTACGAGAACGACTTTTACTGTTATTCATGTTGCTACTATTCATGGATACAGGACCCAAAGTCATTCGACGCGGATTGGAGAGTCTAGATGACATTTTGCAGTCGTAGTCGTCGTCGTCGTCGTTTTTTCTGTAGTTGTTGTTGCAGTTGTTGTATTTGTTTCCACTTTTTCTCCCTCTTCTCCTTCTTCTCTCTTCTGGATCAATGTCAAAGACAGTTGCACAGGCGATAAAGATAAATCCATAATTTGACTCTGACACAACAGTCTATTTCACTTTGTGTCGTTAATTTTCACATCAAATTCAAAAAATGAAAAACAACTGTGCAACTGAAGTAACGGTTGGAAACGAGTTTTCGAATTCCTGCTAAGTCGTCAAAGATTTTCAAGTCCATACTCCATCCAGAAGGGTTACGATTGCAAATCTACTATATACCATGCTAAAACATAAGTACACGACTATGAAAACAAGAGATTCAATTTCCTGATTGCAGGTTGTGAGAGTAATTAAAAGGTTGTCCATATATATTGTAATCATACCTCTTTTGTTGATAACACAATGTTTGGTACTGCAGTAAGTTTGCTAATAATGATCCATTACTGAGTAACTGAAACAAATCTGCCATTTAGTCATTTATATCTCATCCTTTATGTCCACCATACACATGACCATTCAAGCAAAAGTAGTATGATGTTTTGGAAATACAAGTATTCTTCAAAACCAGCTACTTTACGTTGCACATGTGCTAAATTATGAAATTGTCAAATCACAAAAGTCTTGCAATATCAATATTTATTAGTGTGGGAATTCTTGGTGCTGGATTCATGTAAATGGGCAAACATTCTGAGAAAGAAATGTTATCATACATTTTGCAAAGAAGATCCTGAAGCATTTGGAACCTTAGTATACGTGAGTTTTATCTGATGCAAAAGAATTTTGGGAAATGCAAACATGAGACTTCCGAATTATTCCAAATTATTTTTATATACCTGTCAAAAAGGCCTTTCTCTTTATGCTATTCCATCTATCAGTCACCTTCAACAAGGCTTTCAAATTCGTACAATATTCTCCCCCGTTCCTTTGACGACCTTGCTTCTGATTGCAATATTGTAGGTGGTTGAATATTGATATAATTGATACGACTTAATATGCAACGATATTGATTCCCGAATTGAGCTTCCGTTGAGGGGGTATCGGTTTTTCCCCATTGCCATTGGATTTTGGGTACAAATAAATCATCATGGCATTGTGTCGACCAAGAGGTCATTTCCAAGTGATAATAGTCTATTCGGGACGTCAAAAAAATGTTACCATTTCTTTTGATTCACGAGGCATTGTCCATAGTGGAAAGTATCGTTTAATGCGCATGACCTCATGTGTGACATAGGAAACGAGTCACGTTGGAAACTCAAAATAATGGTTGCTTCCATACGAAATCAAATTGAAGGTCTACAAGAAAACGAATCATTGGCATAACATTCACATTTATTTTCGATTGGATATGAATCTTCCTATCTCACAACAAAACGTGGATGAGGGTTCCAAGCTAAAGATGATGCAGAAATGGCAGAAGCTAATACACAACGTTTTGCAATTGCCAGAATCAAACTCGGATTCCAAGCTCGATTCGAAGACAATTATGAATTCTGTTTTTATGCCTAAACACCCTGCAGATAAAATAAAGTGTGTCCATTTCAGCTATGTCGAGATACGTGAACATGGAAGAATATTAGTCGACCATCCTGAATGCAAAGATGGAATTGCGATAGGTCTTGACTGGAAGCATTCTCCAAGAACTACAAGAATATCACTTGCTTTATTTGAAAAGATACGAAAGAGTCAAGGACGACGGACAATCAATTACATGGAAAGGCTTTCTCTTCTTGAAAAGAAGAATCTTCTAGTGGACATAGGAGGTTATCATGAAGAAATGCTATTGAATGCGCACTTTAAGTATTGCCACTCTCTTGACAATGAATCAAGAAAACTGAAGGCACCTGCTGCGTAAACACAGTGACTTGTTTACGAAGATGACAACTTGTAGTCACTAATTAACAGTTACATTGCTGGTAAAATCTCGACCCGCATGGAAATGAAAATATTTGTGAAGGAGAACATCAGCTGAAAATTGTGAGCAATGAAGTAGTCAACATGTCTTGCTGTTTAAAGAAAAAAATAAGTAATGGAAAACTAGTTATTCATTTTAACCGCAAAATATTAAGCTATTATTGCCAATTTCTAGTCAATACAGTTAATCAATTTCTTGAACTTCCTATATTACAGTATAAGGCTTTGAGATTTGTCATGACATAAACACTAAGGATATAACAGCAAATGTCAGAATCAGCTGGCACATCAGGCGCTCAAAAAATCTATCAAGAAGAGAAAATTACCCAAAAATCTAATCCTTCTGATATCAACATTCAGAAAAGAATAGGAAAAGGCTCTCTGTCATGACCAAGGAAATTAACATTTGAAATCTCCTTTGAAAGATGAACTTCTTGAATTGGTTAACTTGAAGAAGGCAACTCAATGGAGGAAATGAACATGTATTGGCTATCTGTGTGACATGCTTCAATTACGAAAAAAGGATAAAACAATAAAAACCGAAGGAGCAAAAACGAAGAAGCGGATTTATAAGGGAAAAGGAGCAAGGATGATGCTTTTCACATTAATAATTTATCTCTAATAATTTCTATTTTTTACAAACTTAACTCGTAGTTGTTTACTAAGCGGTTTATACCGTTTGAAGTCAAAATAACTGGAGATTCTTATCCCATCGCAAATTTTATATGGCATAAATATGTATTTCTCTACATCCAAGGCTCGGATCATTTCATTTACCCTGGCTATCAAATTGTGTTACTATTCCTCGGATCCAATGGTACAAAGGTAAGGCGTTTTAAATTTTTGTTTCCAGAAACTTGTTCCCTATATTGAACGAATACCCAATTCCGTTACTATGATCGGTTCTGGCTATATATATGTCAACCTTAGAATTTCCTGTAAAAAAATCTGCAATACGTGGCAAAGGATCTTTTCACCAGTTATCGTCGGTTCGGAGATGTTTAAAGAGTGTATTGTTTGTTTCTCCAAGCGAAAGTCGTGTGCGACAGTAGACCGGTTTTCTATTTCTTTCTATTTTTTACATAGTGTTGGAATAGTGAAAACAGCCGAAAACAATTCCGCTGAAACCATATTTTTTCCAACGCACTAAATCACTTGGAATCGTTTTCATGTTGAATAGGAAATGAATCCTCATAGCTCACAACAACACGCAGATGAGGCTTACAAGCCAAAAATGATACAGAAATGTCGGAAACTATTATATGGAGTTCTATTATTGCCAAAATCGTCCTCGAATTCCAAGCTCGATTCGAAGGCAACAATGGCTTCCATTTCTACTGCTGAGACTGCATCATCTCAGCAGCCAGCAGATAGAAAGTCTTTTGTTCGATTCAATTTTGTAGAAATACGTGAACATGGGAGGATTTTAACCGATCATCCCAAATGCAAGGATGGAGTAGCGTTAGGTCTCGATTGGAAGCACACAACGAAAACGACAAGAGTATCTCTCGATTTATTTGAAAAGTTACGAAATAGCCAGGGACGAAAAACAATCAAGTCTATACAGAAGCTTTCCATTCGTGAAAAGCAGAATCGTTTAGTGAAAGTGGGAGGTTATCAGGAAGATATGGTA
>CAAAJI010000333.1:0-12403 GCA_900642245.1 Fragilaria radians
TATACCTAATGATCCTCTAGATTCTCCCAATAGCTCTCAAGACGACAATGACGATGATGAAAATGATAGAGATATTTCATCGCAGCAACTTGGCTCAAACTCTGAATCTAACTCGCTCCAATCCATGCTAGCCGTTGATATTGTGAAAGAAGTTCAGAGGCTTACTTCCTTTGTGAAAAAGTACGAAATGAAGCGAGAAAAGGAAAAATTGAAAGAAGAAACAAAGGCATCAGGAAAGTCTGAACGTAGTATGGATCATTCCTTAATTCTAGGTAATGACATTTTGAAAGATGGAGATGCTCTCATCTTTGATGATGAATCCATGTCAGCATCTTCCTACAGTGATTGGTCTGCAGATGATGATTACGGCCCGAAGCGTATCCGTGGACAGAAAAAGCCTCAAGAAAAGGTGAAGAAAGCTATTAACAATCAGAGGTTGACAATAACTATTGATGATGAAGAAGAAGAAAATTCTTTTTCGGGATCCGATAATTCACGTCTTGGTATACATCCCTTTCAAGTGGAACAAATATTGGCAGCACAAACTGACTTGGAAGCTTCAAGACAACGAATTGTAGCAAGGTCCATGGAATTGCCTCCCATTCCAAAGCCCGTTTCTAGACCACCAGTCACGAACAATCGATTCCAATCCACAGTTTTATCACCAATACCAGCCACTCCAGAAAACAACAACTTGGAAAGTCCACAAAATACTAATGTGCGTTCTCCCCTTGACGATATTTCCAAGAATATACTTGATGAATATCCAAAGGATTCCAAAAAAGAAGTAAGAGGTGGAACTCTTTCACCTCGAATATCTCTTCGTGGATCCAGATTAGGAGGCAGAGAAGAAGATGCCGCGGATAAATCACTCCATTCGAATTTGAATAAAAGCAATTATAGGACTATTGCTAACAAAGTCCTGTCCAAAGGATTCTTTGTGAATGAGCCAAAGCCAAGATTGAAAACGCTTCGAAAAACGGAGGCCCTTTTGGATACCGCGAGTGAACTTGAGCCATTACACGCATCACCTAACAATGTCAATCAACAAACAAAGAACAATACTGATACTCATCTTGAGGAAGAAACGACTGTAGAAAAAAAATCAGCTTTGGAAACCAAACCTCTACCGGTACGAAGTTCCAATCCAGGATTTCATAACATTGTTTCCATGTTTGAGAACAAACCTGCAGCTGCCATTTTCCCACCGAATGAAAATTGGCAGTATAATTATTAATCAAAACAATCCTTGATGGGACATGCTTGAGTGGGGGGTCGCGGGGAGGGGAGGGGATTTGGGAATGAATAGGGGAGTATGAATTTGTTGATTGTTTGGATATGTATGGAAAAGTTGTATTACAACAACAAACGATGTCTCCGTTTATCACTCGTGATTTATAGCATCATTTTTAATGTATATCAACCAATCATAATGTGTCGTCATGTAGTAAGTAGAATGTTATCAAGAGAAAGAATATAAACATGATTATGGGGGAAATCATGGAGTTGTTGGACTAGGCAACTTGATTTTCCAACAACCCTACAATTTGCTCCATTCAAAACTAGATAATTATAGATGATGCGAAAAAACTGTTGTTATTTCGGGCATTCAAGGCTTAAGTAAGGGTACCAAAATTAATTCAAGCCGAATGTGATTCCCTGTACTAATTTTAGAAACGCAATCCTTGATGTGTTGTTGTATAGTGCGCTGATAGTTCATGTTTTCAAACCCTTTTCTAGGTATCGATATAGGCAGTGTTCACAATTTCCAATTTCATGATATTCACATCATCCAAAATCATTATACAAGAATATTCGCATACAAGATAGATAAAACAACGGCACCACCTACCACCCGATTATGCCGTATCAGACGATGTTGATCTGTCGATCCAAGGAAGAAATAATGATAGTATTGATACATCATTACAAAGCCAAATGCATCATTCCAGATATCCTGTTGTTGTCCTCGAATGATTTCCAAGGATTTACTAGACAATCGTTGAATACCACAAATAGATCCAAAGATAATGGCATTGGTGGGAATAGAATACCAATTAGGACGAATTCTACCAGATTTGGACTCTAAACCGACAATTTCCCCCATTGAAATAAGTTAGTACGAGGATTGTTGGTTCCATTATATATCCTATACATCATCATCACAAATGAACGTACCAAGTGATTCCTCCACAAAGGGTGTAAGCATACCCCATACAGCACCGTAGAGACTTCCGGTTAGAAATCCATACACTCCATCACTAATCGCGATGGACGTGGACATTCGTTCGTTTCAGGATGAGACAAAAAATATACACTACTACTGCCACATGAGTTTTGGAGGTATAAAACACTTGCAAATTAATTGACACAGTGTATATAATATGAAATGCACTAACGATTGAAACATCAATGAGTAAACAAAAAAAAACCTCTTCACAGTCAATTGTACCTTATTGAATTAGATCTTAAACAAGGATTGAATTGTTTCAAGTGGGAGGATATCTAAAGTTTGCTAAACAAGATCATTAATTGTGGTATGTAAGAGAGTCTAAGATATATGTTAGAATATCTTTGGCACATCTTTAAGTTTAGGAAAACCTAAAGACAAGAAGCCCTCTACTAGCAAATCCTAAATCCCTGCATTATATCATGAATTCTTCAACCATAATGCGCTCCGAGACTGACTTAGCAAAAAAGAAAGCTATTATTGGTTAGCAATAATTCAGCATTAGAAAGCAATGATAAAATACAGATTCAGAAAATTGACTCATCATGCAAATCAAGAATTTTTTTCTGTAATGGCGTTTTCCTGTCCTTCCTCCTGTAACAGGATGCTTAAATGTACAAAGCATCACATCTTAGTCTCCTTCGAGAGAGCATGAAAGAGATATTAAAATCTGTTTTAGACTATTTTCATAATTTAAATGTTACAGACTAGTTCTATACTTCCATCTTCGCTTTAACCTGTTTTAAACTATTTGCATTATTCAAGCTTTGATTTATCCATTGAAAAAATAATTGCTGAACTATTTTGGTTCAAATCATTTAAAACATAAAACCCATACAAATTTGTTGCAGTGGTCGTGAAACAAGGCGAATTTTTAAGCAAAAGTTTGGAATGTACAACAATACATACTTTGTATTTTTTAAAAAAAATCAATCATCATTGTCAATGGACGGTAAATCCGTTACTGTCCGTGAAAACATGCTAGACGATCCTTATTGTTTACCTGCGTGAAGTCAATTTACATCGCTTTGCTAGTCACCAGTATATATATCCTGTCTCATGAGCCTCAATTTGTCTTATAAAGGCAACCTGGTACCACCCATTGAGAGGAAAAATACTGCTGCAAACGCATGACATCTCCTAGACAAAAATAGAATTTTCCAGCTTATATCCTTTGTTCAGAGGTGTTTCAAATAGACAAGAATGTCTTTATTTTTCCAAAATCTAGAAGCCAATCAATCGTTTGAAAAGAGAGCAGATGAATTAGAGTAACCATTGTACCAAAACCTTATGGAACTCTATGTAGCGATAGTAGAACAAGCCATTAAGCATGAACTTACTTTCTATGAGATGAGTCTAGTGATTATAACACTGTTTGAAACATCTACATTCAAAATCTTTGCAATTGGATTGCCAAAGTAACGCACCGTTAAGGAAACTCCATTGACTCAATTCCATATACCTGCATGATTTATGTAATTTGAAGCAACTATTGAAAATGCTTTATATCATTGCATTGCAACTGTCTGCTGTAGCATATTCCTTTTGGAATTTGATATCTTTAATAAAAGTTGTTTTGCGTTGGTCAAACAACAGCTGATGCATTTCTTGCAATAAACGTTGACAGCAAAGGCCTCATCTCTCGCTTTGGAATCTGAATATTGACCAAAGATCACTTGGAAACAATAAATCAATTAGCAATTAGGAGGTATTGCATAACACTCTGACCAGGAGAACCTCCATGCAGCTGGCGCATCCAACAACACGCTTGCTGACAGCAGGAAAAAGCTTTCGGACTACAGGCAAATAACCTCCCCTAGAAAATAGCAAGGAAAAGAAGAGTGACACTTCGGAGGCTTGCAAGGCACGAAACATCCATGAGAGATGCACCATTCGCGATGCCCAATGAATTTCCATGGCAATTTGTTCCGGCCACATGTCTTGAGGAGTTTGCGATAAAATATTATGTATCACGCTGTACTCAAATCCTTCAATAACCATCTTTAATATTCTAGGTGCACCTTTTGACTTGGACATTTTTAACAAATCTGAGTAAGTTCGAAAGTCATCTTTGGACTCTGATCCAATACAATATGGATAAAATTTGATTCGATCATCCTTAGGCTTTTGAACAATAGAAACGGTCTGATTTTCGTTTATTTCCCCACCATGCTTAAATGTTCCAAGGGTGCAGTCAAACGTATGAACAGTGCAGTGGGGCGCTTTCTTTATGATTGAGATTTCAAAGGACCACTCATTATTTCCCCCTATTGAAAAGATGTTACATTCACCCTCTTTATTGTCCCATCCTTGACACAGACTCTTGTCTGCAAATGTGCTAAGTTCCGTGCAGTTTGGTCCCAATGGTCCCATTCCAACAAGAAAACGTTCCTCAGTGAAGGGTTCTTGTACATTGACAACCCTTTTTCCTCTTGCTACTTTGCTTCCTCCCAAAGCGTCACGACCACCGAGTAAATGAATGTTATCGCCTACAAAATTCCCTGGTAGATTTTGATTATAACCATCCTGAGGTATGGAATCCTTGAGTAAAAATTCTTTGAGCCATTGAACTGGCTTTGCTTGCGCTGATCCATCGGTCGGGATAAATTTCAAACCGATATCCTCATAACTTGAATCAATGTACTTATCAAGATAATTTTGTATGGAAACAAGAGTACCTCCCTGACGATGAAATTGATTTGCCTTTTCAATGGAGGCCTCCACCGACACCCGAGAAGTAACGAGATGAATGATGACAAATCCCATCATGAGCTTGATTATCGACTTGATGAATGCTTATGGATTGTTTGAAGGGATCCACAGGGATACTTTTCATGAAGAGCTGAAGACTACATATTGTAATAATAATGATAATACACGTATAGCATGGTAACAAGCTGTTTTTCATTGCAGGAATGATCTAGCATTTGATCTCAAAAATTGACAGTATAGTGTGTCGACTAGTTACCATACCTAACTTTAAATTGGAAAACGGATGCAGAACATAGCAACTAAACATAACTATTTTCTAAATCTCACCAACGGTCCTAGTGATTGAAAAAGGACATGCGTTTGAACCGACATGGACAAGACTCATTAAAAGGGTTAGCTTTCCTTGATTGTCAAGGTTTGAGTCCAAACATAGGAGGAGAAGATGGTGATGGAAATTGCAAATTTCTGGATACGAAAATAGGGTACCAAGCCTACAGGAGTGGAGGACCAAGACAATAGCACCATACAAGTGGAAATTAAGGAAGAGTAACATAAAGATGAAAATGTTGTTGTGAACTAATGCTTCAGAAGCAAAGGGCAAGAAGAAAGCTATACAAGCGAAGAAACTCATTTTCAAATTAATCAGATGATGAAGGAGCTAATAAGTTATATTCCTAGAATCAACAACCTCAAACACTGTGCAATAGTTTACGAGATTTTGTAAATACGACTTTTCTTGATATTTAGGTTAGCTGGAGAGGAAGCAGTCCTGAAGGAGTAAGGGAAGTTTCATGAGTGTAAAGCTTTGGAACCTGCGCCAAGTGATAACATATCCACAAAAAAGAAGGCTCTACCATACTTGATGCTCCTCACGTAGATGTGATGTGGAGTAATTTAGGGATATAGTCGCGCTGATGAGAAAAAATAACCTTCAATGCATGAGTAAAGACACTTCTTTCTTGCCCATAGCTACTTTTGAATCTCTGATACTAACCTATACTATTGGTGCTCAAAGAGGTAGGGACGTTGCAAATGTGGACATTCAGGATACTTTAGTCAGGTTGACATGACTGACATCGTGCTAATAAATAGACACAAAACAATGATAAATTAGAATCTATTTTAGATTACTTTTATTCTTTAGTCTTGTGTACTCTTAGAACTTCTCTCAGGGAGAACTTCTAGTCCCTTCTTAAGAGATGTTCGTTAATTCTGTTAAATTCATAAGGAAAAGTTGGTGGTCAATAAGGATAAGTTAGTTTAGCTTTTAAACTCTTTTGTTAATAGAGGGTTAACTCCTAAATTAAGTCTAAGACAGATCATTATTATTGCCGTCCTACATTGGATCTGGTGCAGGATTGCTTTAAATTATACCTAATTTTCACTGAGTTTAGCTAGTAAATATTTTATCATTGTTAAACTTGTGGTAGATATTTAATATGATAGTTTACTGGTAACTATCCATAGCTACATGAGTAAACCTAAAAACATTTTAATTCTACTACTAGTTACGATGCACTAACGGTATAGGATGTCTCCTTATACCAGTACACACACATCTCTTAGTTTATTTTTTTATTATTAAATGGTTATTGTTTACAACCTATTCTTCTTGATCCTTCAGTCAAGGTAGGTCACAGTGTGTATTGTAGATGTCCTGAAGATCTATCACTCTGATCCAGATGTCATGTCAGAGTTAAACAAAGGCTAGGATGAGTTTGGAAAGAAATCATCTATAAAAAATATGCCTAGGAAAAATAAATTGCAATCTAGGTATTACAATTAACTACAGGGTTCCAAGCAAAATAAAGATTGCTACTGGGCTTCCAACGCTAATTGAGGCATTGCTGGATCATTCTGGTGCTTGTCAGTGCCTGGAGACACGCTTTGGAGGTCCAGAAGGAGGCTTGAGGATAAGGTAGGCAATGATTCTTAATTGAAGAGGTAATGTAAAGTATATCTTGTCATGCGCGGAAGATACGAAGGCTGAAAATAAGCAAGATAATTCTAAATTCTTTTTAGAATTTGATATTTGTGCATCCGTGTATCTCATGTGTAAAGTAAGACATCTCTTTATGGTAGAACTTTGATACATATATACTTATACTTATTTCAATTCTCCTGTGAATAATGTTTTCCTAGAACACTTGCAGTTTGGTTGCAGGATTAAATTATGCGTTTGAAGATACTAGCTAACGTGAAAATACGAATAAGACAAAGATTTATTGGTTGATTCAAAAGATAACTTGTACTAAACTTGAGGAGTGACAGCAAAAATAAACAATATAAACGTATGAATCGTATCTGCTCATGTGCACCCAAGAACTGCAGTAGTGCTAAAGAAACGCCTTAAGCGCCTCTGAATATACATCTTCCTTTCAGGCATGGTCATTCGGCAGTTCAGCTCAGAAATTTTCTACACCAAGTAGAGTAACTTAGGAAAAGCAAAAAAAGCTCTAAACCTTTATTCATACGTTCAAGGGCTAGATGAAAAAAAGTTGAGCTTGTTCTGTCAAGGGGCGGTACAACCTCTTGCATATAAGAGATGTTGTATGAGCTGAGTTCCCACAGGGCTTGACCTTGATTTTATCAACTTCAGTGTCACACAAATCTAGCTACGGCTACAACCAAATTAGGTTATGCCAAATATGATTATTAGTCACTTAAGTCTCAAATCCATGCGATTTCTCGTGACATGCTCTTCGCCAAAATGTTCATATTCTAAACCATTATATGATCAGGTAGAAACAATCTTTTGAACTGATATTCCTTTATGCAAACCTGTAGGTAAAACAAGATCTAAATTTCTTTCAAAAATTAAGAAAAATGTAAAAAAGTATTGCTGAACTCATGACTGAGAATAGTATGGTATCGGAGTTTTCTCACCACTGTCTTGATAATTGGTTATGTACGTACGTAAAAGTTAATTGATTCTCAAGTTAATTCGTAAAGGCAACCTTGTATGTCCAATCAGTTGGAAAAATAGTAGTGTAAACTCATGACATCTTCTAGACCGAAATAGTATTTTCCAGCCCCCATCCTCTGTTGAGAGGTATTCGAAGTAGACAAGAATGGTAATTGTGACCATTATCTAGATATCATTTAATCAATTGAAAAGAAAGTAAATTTTCATGGTTACTATTGTATCAAATTCTTATGGAGCACTATGTTTCGATAGTCGAGCAAACCATTAAGCATGATCTGAAGTCTTATAAAAGGAAACAATCATCTAAATTCGAAATCTTTACAATTGGAATACCAAAGTAACTCATAAGTAAGGAAACTCCCTAACTCAAATCCGTATAACCACATGATTGATGTATTTTGTAGCAACTATTGAAAATGCTGCACATCATAGCATCGCAGCAGTCTTCTCATACATTGAATTTCGTTTGGAATGTGTTTTCCATCGTTCAAACAACTGTTGATGCATCTTTTGCTAAAAAAACGTCGAAAGTAAAGGCTTCATCTATGACTTTGGAATCTGAATATTGACTGAAGAGGGCAATATTTCAATTAGTCTTTAGGAAGTATTGCAAATGACTCTGACCAGGAGAACCTACATGCAGCTGGCGCATCCAACAACACGCTTCTTGACAGCAGGAAAAAGTCTTCGGAATACAGGCAAATACCCTCCCCTAGAAAATAGAAAAGAGAAGAAGAGTGACACTTCGGAGGCTTGCAATGCACGTAACATCCATGAGAGATGCAACATTCGCGATGCCCAATGAATTTCCATGGCAATTTGTTCAGGCCACATGTCTTGAGGAGTTTGCGATAAAATATTATGAATCACGCTGTACTCGAATCCCTCAATATCCATCTTTAGTATCCTAGGTGCACGTTTTGAATTTGATATTTTTAACAAATCTGAGTAAGTTCGAAAATCATCTCTGGACTCTGATCCAATACAATACTGGTAAAATTTGATTCGATCATCCTTAGGCTTTTGAACAATAAAAACGGTCTGATTTCCTTTTATGTTCCTTCTTTTTTGTCTCAATGTTTTAAGAGTACAGTCGAACGTATGAACAGTACAATGGGGTGCCTTTTCAATGACTGAGAGTTCAAACGACCATTCGTTATTTCCCCCTATTGAAAAGATATTGCATTCACCCTCTTTATTATCCCATCCTTGACACAGACTCTTGTCTACAAGTGTGCTAAGTTCCGTGCAGTTTGGTCCCAATGGTCCCATTCCAACTACGAAACGTTCCTCAGTGAATGGTTCTTGTACATTGACAACACGCCTTCCTCTCGCTTTATGGCTTCCTCCCAACGTATCGCGACCACCGAGTAAATGAATGTTGTCGCCTTCAAAATTCCCTGGTAGATTTTGATTATAACCATCCTGAGGTATGGAATCCTTGAGTAAAAATTCTTTCAGCCACTGACCTGGCTTTGTTTGCGCTGTTCCAACGGTCGGGATAAATTTCAAACCGATACGTTCATAGCTTGAGTCTATATATTTATCGAGATAATTTTGAATGGCAACGAGATTACCTCCATGATGATGAAATTGATTTGCCTTTTCAATGGAGGCTTCCATATATTGGTTAGCTACACCGGAAAAGTAACGAAATGAATGATGACAAATCCCATCACGAGCTTGATTATCGACTTGATGAACGCTCATGATTTTTTTGTCGGGATCTATAGGGATACTTTTCATGAAGAGCTGAAGATTGCATATTGTAACAATAACAAGAAAACAAGTGTAGAATTGTAACAACTTGTTTTTCATTGCAGTTTCAAAATCAATTTTTGTGTTGTGCAACCTACCCGTCATCCTTTGGTATACTTTTATCGTATGTTCGGTCTACAGAGAAGGCGTCGTATTATTAAGAATTTAGTTTTCACAAAAATGTGAGAGAAAAATCATCATAATCAGTGTACGTTGATAGTCAACACATTCTCCGCAAACCGCCAACAGGAAAAATGGATCCTTTTGAGCGTAGGTTCGATGAAAAACCTGACTTCTGATCACAACTCAGACAAGATTTTAAACTTGTAAATTAGGATTCAAAGTTCTATGTTTCATATCTTGCTTCACTCCATTAATGCTATTCATTGTAGATTGAATTGAATTAGCTGTAAAACATTGTCTTGTAAGGCCAGAAATCATTTCCCACAAAATCTTCCTGTGGTGATACTTTTGCATCGCACAACCCTGCTCAGAAAAAGAGAACAACCTTGCACGTTTTCTCCCTTGGATTCCCTCAATGTACTCCTGTCACAAATCAAAAAGATTTTGTGGCAAAGGAGACAGGCTTGGACCTGTAGAGATGGAGTTCATCACTGCATGGTCATGAAAAGCACCTTCACCCTCCGCTCCACCCTCCCCGTTATTTGGTCCGTCCCCAACAAGCATTGCTTGCATCTGCACTGCCACTCCTCTTTGAGCTGCCACTCACCTTTGTGTGGCTTACAAAGCTAACTGTCACATATTCCGATTCAAAATCAAAAACTAAAAAACATAGGAATCTGAATCCATACTACCCATCATCACCTGCCATGGTGTATCTTTCACTTCCTATACATTTTTTGACCATTCATGCATTAACTTCCAAGCTGTTTGTAGTGTTGCTTTCCACCTGTGTTGTATTCCAACAAATCCAATAATTCTTCGTGTAACATGGAGTGTGTTTGACCTTGCAAGTTTTGGGTCCGCATCACGTTCAGGGTCAGGTGTTCCAAAGCAAAGCAGCTTCATCCCTCACACAACAACACCTGGCATAATACTATTCAGCTCCTCTTGAAAGCATATTTTCCGTACCATATTTTCGTCATTTTGATGAAGAAATGGCATTAGTGACCTTGACTGAAGGATTAAGACGCTAATCCCTAACCCAATAGACTGTAAACAATAACAGTATAATAAAAATATATTAAAATAGGAGATGTGTTGATGTACCGGTATAAGGAGACGTCCTGAACCGTTAGTGTATGGTAAACAATAGTAGAATCAAAATATTTTTTAATTTACTCATCTAGCTTGGGGTAGTTACAAGTAAGCTATCCTACTAAATATCTACCACAAGTTTAAGTATGATAAATGATATACTAGTTAAACTTGGTGAAGATTATGTATTGCTTATAAATGGAAAGAATTATTATTATCAATCTAGGACGGCTTTATGAATGATCTGCATAAAGATTTAATAATGACGTTAGTTCTCCAATGACAAAGAGTTTCAGTATCTAAGCTAACTTATCCTTATTGACCGCCAACTTGTCCTTATGAACAAGTTGAAGAGACTTGTCTATATAGTTGGGAAGAAGCTGTAGAAAAAGATCAAATTCTTCAAGAGATTCCACAAACATCTCTTAAGAAGGGTCAAGAAGTTCTCCCTGGGAGAAGTTTTAGGACTACACAAGACTAAAGAATAAAACTAATCTAAAAAAGATTATATTTCATCATTGTTTTATTTCTATATCTCACCGTTGAGCAATCAGGGAGTCAAGAATTGATTTGTAGTGATCAAGGTTGCTTTGCTGTTAATCCTTGAAAGCGGTGAGGCATCTGATGTTGTATGTTTTAGTACAAAGTGTACTATGCTTTGGTGTACGGTTTCAGTTGTATGCGATGTAGATTCCGTATAAAAAAAAATTAAAGAAGATACAACGAAATTGTATTTTCGAAAATCTTACACTTTTCCAAGTCTTTTTTAAATCTACACATCAATACTAGGTGATACTTTACATTTAGGATTAGTGCAAGTAGTATACAAAATTGAATGGTATTGAAATGTACAGAAAAATACAACAACGGTTGTATAACCCAGGAACTACAGAAATTATCCGAGAGAAATCAAGGTTTTATCGTTTTACCTACTAGAAAAATACATCAAGGAATATCATTCACCACCAAGATCATACTTAACCCGGAGTTACAATTCCTCTTTGAATTAAACATTCCTTTGCACAATACTTGATATGGTCCTTCACGAGATGTTGATAATTTCTGGAGAATTCCTTTATGGAATTCATCTTTAGTTTCCTTTTTGTTGGACTAATTGCTTATATCCTGTTTTTATTTTGGTATCTCTTCCAATTTTCTTTGAATGCAATTTTGTGAATAATATCTCTGCCAAACACTTATTGACACGGCATTGCCTGCAGTATTGTGTGTTAGGAGCTTCCTCCAGCCCATGCAGTAGATTGAAGAGAAAAATCAAACGGATTAGCTAAAATTTCCTTTTGATCTGAGCATATCATTTACACTTTGTATGCCTGCTCAGTGATTGCATTTGCTTGTATATTGTGAATTGCTGTTGTTTTGGCTTTAAGACCACAGTTTTCACACATTTGTTTTAACCCTCCATTGTCAAAAGCAAAAAAATTGTTTGTTGGTATTGTGCCAACCAGTTCTTATGTAGCAAATCTTAGATGGAATTCCAACTAATCAGTGATTTTGACATTCTCAAAGCATTTAACAAGTCAAACCTATTCATTGAACAT
>CAAAJI010000333.1:32106-67917 GCA_900642245.1 Fragilaria radians
GATTCGTTTTGTTCACCTTGATGCTACGTATATATATTTGCTTATTAAAAATAGAATTCTAAGATACAGTTCAATGAATCAATCTTTTGAAGGGGAGGCACGAGTTCATTTCCAGCAGGACCTGCTTGATGTTTGGAACAAAGACTAGACGGCGATACAACAGTGGATCGCTACGAAGTTGATACCATTCCAAGACTGCCAGTCCAATTTAGATTCCAAATGCCTCCTGAGCCTTTGTCGTACTTGTAGTGCTTAATTTGTACTGGATTGTATAGATCAACTAAAATTCCGTTCACCGAATTGCGAAACGAACCCAATTAACGCTGTTCTAACGATTTAAGCTATTGTGAAAAACTTCTCCCAAGTTCTTTTGGGAATATGGAATAACGAAGGAACGGTTTCCATATCTGTATCCATTCAAAAGCATTTCAGGATAAACAAAGAGAGTATGTTTACCCCGAGAATTGGATGCAATTGTAAAAAATCACGGAAACATCAATTGAAGCAACCGAACACAAAAGATAATAAATGAATGAAAGTGGTGCTTTAGAATGTGTTTTCCATTACAAAGGCTAATTTCTGTTCCTTGTAGGCAATTTGTACTGTTCAAAATTTTGTTGATCAAAAGGCGAACATGGATTTTGTCATAGAAATTTTGCCTTAGATATTGTAGGGTTGAAACTTTTCTTATTTTGGCATGTACTTTATTGTATTATGTGATCTGTGTTGAGTGTGAGATAAAAATGTTCTTCACTTTTTGCTTTGAGGAGGAGGATTCAATGCTTTAATCACTATTACTGCTTCATTTACACATACTTTTCAGACTAGAATTATCATCTATTTTGACCTTTCTCACTTGGATCTTTATAATAAATATCCAGTGAACAACATGATACGCCAATGTGGTTTTTGTTACAAATGATTTTGTATATAGTTACATCCTCACGTTAATAACCCCTGATAATTGCTGCATAAAATGCATAGTATATTGTTACTTCCTCACGTTGACCCGCATTTTATTCTTGCATTCTCACATTGATAACCCTCTATAACTGCTGCATTTAATTCTTGGAATGATTTTTGGAGAGCAACATCTGCATATATGGATATCATCACAATCCACATTTCCTTGGAAGGCTGTGGCAGAGGAGGAACACAGGTTGCCTTAAAACCATGACACAACTAATCTGAAAAACGTTCTACGGAGTTGGTAGCTCCTTGAATAGACCACTTGCAAAGTATGTTGAACTTATATTCCATCCACTTTGTCGTAATCTCTCAAAGTCGCTCCTCCAAAGTGATTCATTTTTAGATCCATGTGTCCAGATGATATGAGGATTAAAGGCAATTAAATGAAGGGGATGGGGATAGGACCATATTCTCATAGCAAACGATAAATCTTCAAATTTTCGCTCCTTGAAGGAGTGATTCGTTCTCCATTGTGCTGTATATTCTACCAAGTCATAGGAAAGGAAGTAGAATTGACCACTCATATAAATCTTACCCTTGGCAGGGAAACAACGAGTCGGCCAGTACTTTCCTCCGCACGCTTCAAAGTCCATAAGGATACCACCGTAGACTCTGGGAGGTGCCTGAGTATCTGAAGGATTTGGTCGTGGTCGTAACTCTTGCTGTAGGAAAGGATAAGAGTTGAGGGATACTAACAAGCGTATCCAAATCCAGTTTGGCAACATAATCAATTCCTCTATTAACAATTGTGGAGGCATAGTGAAACCAAGACGGTGTTTTCCCATGATTCATATTTTCTTGAATGTTTAACAATACGACATCTGGTTCAAGCTTTGTTAGTGGATCATTAGAAACTAAAAGTTGAAAATCAGGTCGATTCAGGATATCTGATGGATATTCAGAAGATGAAACATTCGTTCCTCCTCCCACAACGAATGTATAGATTATTTGACATACATTGTTGTAAGAATTTTCGGATGCATTCGTAGATTCCGACATTTTTAAAAAATCTTGCAAGGTACAGATTCGAGAATATACAGACGGAGGCAACTCGGTTTCCCCCAACATGGTTGATCGTGACAATTGTCGATGTTTGGTATCATTCCGTTGACAAAATATTCCCAATAGGAAGGTTGTTTGTTTCCTAGTTGGTAATTTTCCAGTTGATTGTCCTTTGTTCGAATGTTTGAATTTTGTACTCCGAGCTTTCATATCTCTTCCCACACATGATGACGGTGATGACGGTGATAACGATGATGACGGTGATAACGATGATGACGGTGACAAAAGCATATCAGCCGGGTCGCAATGAGGAGTATTTCCCATGGGTGCCGTTATATGACTCCAATGAGCGATTTGATAAACTACAATTGCCATTAGGATATGTTCGAGGAGACGTTGTCGACATGATACCATTCAAGAATTGTGTCCTTGTCGCACATTATGGTCCATGCAAGTACACTAGAAATTTGAATAGGCTGTTCAACGCGAGTAACAGTTGGAAAATCTGGTGGTAACCTTTAGTACGAACAAACCCTCACAATTGCATTTCCTATTGATATGCTATCGAAAGTACCAAGTTTCATTTTCACTAAGCGTTTCGCTAATGTGCGAATAAAATCTGAGTATGAAATCTAGAGTTAATCTTCCTATTCAACACGGATATCAAGCTAGGGCACCAATAGTACCCTGGTCTACAGCTCAATTATTGATATAGAAATCACACCAATTTGACTTTGTAAAACTATAGTTCCAAAGGATTATTGCAATATTTTGCTGGAAAAGCTAGGGTAAGTTAAGACCACAGAATCTTTCTCATGCACTCGTTTGTGATGGTAGATCGAAAGGGTGGATGGAATCTCTGAGTAAATTTTCCGTGAGGTCTAAATCAATGAGTAAACACCTTCATCTGCTACATGTATAGGGTATTTGAAGGCCATAGATGTCCTTTTCTGAACCACTCTCTTTAGTTCCAATTTAGCTTCCTCTGGATATAGGAACTTTAAAATCAGGATATTCCTCATTCGTTATCCTCTTTTCAGATTCAGGAAGGTAAGAATATTGCGGCGGGTAACCAGAGTGGGGTATGTGAAACGATGCAGCTCCTATCGCTTCCCCAGGAGTCATTGCTAAATTCCGACTTCTGTCGTAAGAAAATGAGCTTGTTGGAGGTGGAAAGTAATTCATCCTTTTATCCCAATACCCTAAGATAATTGAGTCAATTTTATAGTTCATCCTACTTATCAACATGGCTTCACTTACCTAGATAACCTCTGACAGCATCGTAATACTCGCTTGAGTCCTCCTCCGATGGATAGTATTGGGAAATTTCTTGTAATTTAGAGTAACGAGTTGGATACATTGTGCCGTTGTGGTTAAGGTTAGGATATTCTTCATATCCTCCCCATGAATTTGATCCATTGTACGTTGCTGATGATTTCTCTTCATAGAGATTACGAGAGTCGTAGCTTGAACTTGGAACATCATTAGCTTCTTGAGAGTTAAAGGATGACCAAACTGGATTTCTTCCCTTTGAATAATAGTGATCACCAGATATGTCATAATTGGAACTGCAATATTCATATCTTTCAGCTGCGGCTTCTCTTTCCCGGTCCGCTTCACGGTCCGCTTCCCTGTCCGCAACCTCTTTCAATGCCATTTCCTCTCTTTCTTGTCGCTGCGAAAGTAACGTTTTCTTTTGACTATGTCGCCAAAGGGCAATACTCACTAGGTACTTTTGACGTAAAGCGCGTTCTTCTTCGATAAACTTCTCTTTTTCGTGATCTTGAGCATTTTTCCATTGTTCTGCAAGAATCCTAGTGATTTGATTGTTTGTAAGGTTGGGGTGCTTCTTTTTCTCTTCCGCTCGATTGGCATGAGAAAACGCCAAAAATGCAGACATTGGTCGTTTGGGAATCCTTATATCTGAGTTCATGCGCTTTTTCCTTGGCACTTTCCAAGGACCTGTGTAGTGTGATTTTTCAACCTGGAATCGGGCTTTATCTTGACGTGCTTTTTCTTCCCACAACATGCGTTCGTCGTCGCTTAAGCTTTTCCAAGCATGTGATACAAGTTTTGCAATTTCTGTGGTCTATATTCGAGTTCAAGACATGATTCAGTTGAATCAAATTATCATCTGGACTAAGGAGAAATATTACTCTTACCTTTTCGCTTCGCCCACATGCCAGTAACTCTTCTCGAATCGACTTGTGCTTTTCTGAGGAAAAGAACATGTATGCTGATTTGAATCTCCTAGGAGGGGTTATTTCTTAGCTCTCTAATAAATCGACAAATTTTTCCACTTCTTACCTTGGAGCTTGTGGAGCCTTCTTGTACTTTGGCTGAGTTTTCTTCCTTGCAAGCGTTTTCGAATCAACCATGGTGAATTAATGAAATTCCAGCGAAGAATTTCCTAACCAAACTTCAATGAAAGGAAACGTTTCCCGCATACAGTAAAATTGCGACTAAAAGCAATGTTCTCCTTTTAACGTCGTGTCAGATGCTTTATTTTTGTTCTTAAGATCAATCTGAGGTATGACCTTAGCATTTATTACGATTTGGAAAGGGGAAAATTTAAAAGGCATTTTGGTATTATGCCATGGCATTATTTAAAGGAAAATACAATCGAAGCAAACTTTCTTAATCGGTCACTTAAATCCAAGACTATACGCAAGTACCACAAAATCGAGATGTAAAATTCTGACGCTTCTAACACATCTTATTCCCGGTTCTGAAAGCTCACGAAGAATTATTCCTTGCATACTTGACTCTATTTTTTTATGGACACATTTAATGCAAGATTATTCATCATAAAACTATTTCATCAGGTTACGCATGCGCTTTTGTAAGTTATCCATATTTCCTATCCTGCTGAGTTACTTCAAGAGATTTTTCCTTTATACTTTTCTTCACCTCGATTAGTCACTAGTTGGATTGAGATTCTTAAGAAGATGTTATTTCATCTGATTTAGTGATACTATAATCCTGTTAGCCTTCTCCAATCATTGCAGTGATATCAAAAAATGAATTAGCTGTATGGATGATTAAAGGTTGAAGAAGCAACTTGAATTCTGCAGAGGATCAATGCCCCGTAGTAAAGGAATATTTGTTTTGTTGACGTGATTTCTTCAGAAACAAATTGTTCACTATAAGAGGCTAATATTGTGATACTAAAAAAGATTTGAGCTTCTTTTCTGAGCTTATCAAAGAACTTTGTCGTTCATTGAATTTGTTTAATCAATATTTCCGTCAAAACGTTTTTGCAAAAATACAAAACCGTTGCGGCCGTAAATGACTTAAAATCCTCCTCCCATAATCTTCATTTTCATGCTTTATTCGTAGGCACTCATTTTTCAATTTTTCCCCCTTGCTTTGTATTAAGCTACTTTAGCAATACTTTCTGACTCACTTAACATCACATCACTTTGGAAGGAACTAAGTCATATATTTCTCCTGAGAATCTCTAGTTTCAATTGTTGCATTTATCTACACCAATAAATGGAGCAATTTAAAGCAAATCTGAGCAGCACTAGCACTTCTCTCAGACTCTGAAGACAGTAACATCAATTTTCCAATGCTTACTGCCTTGATATTCAAAGAACAGACAAGAGTCAAAGGGCTCTGAGAAAAAGGATTATCTCAACCCCACTACTCAATCAAACACATTGAAGGACATGGTCTTCTATGTTATAAAAATAAAGTATACATCCCTCTATCATTAAGACAGAAGATACAATCCTCGTATCATAACTATTTAATTCATCCAAGGCAAACTTGCAAAGAAAAGACCATCAGGAACACCATGAAGTGGCCTGGTCTCACACAAGATGCTGAACGTGCATGTTCCACTTGTCCAGAGTGTCATTTGACAAAGAAGGAACACAAGAAATATGGCTCATTATCTCCTAAAGTAGTAGAATCCGCCCCTGGCTCATGGTTTGTGTAGATCTCAGTTGATGATTGTCTTATCAACGGTTTTCAAGTCAAGGAATTGTATTTGATTCATACACTCAATATGTGAAGAACAAAACGTTTGGGTTTCAAAAGAATAATATCTCCGGAAGCGTCAAACAGCGTAATGACGAAAAATTCCTACTGGGGAATTCAGTGCTTTGAGACTGAACGTGATTCATAGCTAAAATTGTACATTTGGTTAGGTTAAGTTGATATGTGATGCTGTGTCGCCATTCGAATTGGTTAGAACTTTACTGTAGGTCTAAGTATTGAACGTTGTAGCACTTCAAAGTCGGCTTTCGTATATTTCAAATGTATATATATATATACATCAGTAGGAAAAATTAATGGCATAAAATTTTATAAATTTTATCCGATACTTTGTCAATTACATCAAGCTGCCTTAAGGGAATAATCGGACTTATACCACACGGATTGGGCGTTGTTCTTAACAACAACCGTGATTTCCAATTTCAAGTCATTCAATACAGCAGGAATATTCAAAGTTCCATTGACACTGCTCTTATCAGAATTATTGTTATGTCCGATTCCACCAACTTTCGCAGAGGTACAAAGGGGAACGACTTGAACGTTCCCATCCAGAGCCTTTTTCAGAAAACCCCTAGTATCAGTGGATCCCTGACTAGCGCGCATGAGGAACCCACGAAATGTCTGTCTGGAAGAACTTAGTGATATCGACAAATCCTTTCCAATGGGTACTGAAAAGACTTTACTTGGAGTAACGATTTTACCGCCGATCTTAAGGATAAGTCCAAGATTTGACAATGCACCAGAACTTCCAGCTTTTTTGTGGCTCCCACCAAGTGGATTTCCAGTAGCGCATGATCCTGGTGCCTTAGGATAGGCAAGAGCTGTAGCCAAAAGCAAAGCATTGATGAAAAGTTGAAACAACATTGCGATGCTGATGCTGTGAGCGAAATTGTTTTGTGATAAACTAGAAGTCCATCACTCTGAAAAATCGTGTTTACTCCGATTAACGTTTTGATTCTCACAAAAAACAAAAAGCGTTTCGCTATACTTCCACATTGTGAAGTTACCTTTGCATTCTAGGAGGATGTGAGATATAATTTGGTTCGGAGTAATCAAACGGGACTCAAGGCGAAAAATGAAAAATTAGGAAAAGTGACTGTTTGATCGAAACACGAAGAATGAGGATCACAAATTGAGTGTCTATAGTTATTAACTCGTTAATCATTGTAGCGTCAGAGTTACCTAGCAATGGATTATGTCAGACTTTAAATTCTGCAGCTAGCAAGCAGAAATCATAAATCATGGAACCACAATTTTTTTAATAGAGAAATAGTTGTGAGTAAAATAGAAGTTTTTTCGTTGAAGCTGTGGGCTGTTTGAATTTTGAGTTCAAATCATTTGAAAATTGTAAAATAGATTTTAGAAAAGAAAATCTTGAAATGAACAAGAAATTGGGGTTGTGCTTTCACTTTTGAGCTATTTTAAGTTTTCATCAGAGTAAATGATAACCTGCCTTTCCATTAAAAATCTGAAACTATTGTATGATGGATTGATTGAGTCCAAATTTAACTTATTTGATAATATTTGGAGCACATGAAGCTGCAAAACAATAAGCCAAATGATTTTATCAACATTGAAAACAATAATTTTATATGGAAACGAGTGTGAAGTCTCTGGGGAAAATTGAGAAGATGGATTCGTTTTATGCCTGTAAAAGCAAAAGTCATTTTCCAATGGCAAGAGTTAGTGTCACTACATACTACCTATAAGTTATTTTTAGATTGGAACTAACATACCATGGTTGCGGGTAACTTTTGACCTTCTTTGACTGAATGATCAAGAAGCTGATCCACAAGTTTAACGATGATAAATGATTCAATAGTTAAACGTAGTGGAGATTAAGTATTGTTTATAAATGGAAAATATCATTATATAATCTAAGACCAGATCCAATCTAAGACAGCTATAATATGGATCTATATAATGATCTAATTGAGAAGTTAGCTCTCAAAGACTAAAATAGTTAAACTAAGGTTTCCTTATTGAGCACCACCTTATGAGAATGAACAAGTTGAAGACACTTGTCTAAACAGTTGAGAAGATGTTTTAGAACAAGATATAATTCTTCAAGAGCATTCACAAACATCCCTTGGGAGAAGGCTCAGGAAGTTCCAAGACTCCACAAGACTAAAGAATAAAGTAATCAAAAACATATTATTTTTTTACCATTGTGTAGTTTCTATATCTCATCGTAGAGTAATTTTAGAATGAATCCTTGATTGTAGCAATATCACTACAGTCATAGATAGTTCGCTGATTTTCAAAGGATTATTGCAAAGCAACTTAAACTGATAGGTTAACGATTCTATTGCATTCTGAAAACAGGAGAAAAAACATGAAATAAACTAGTTGTCTCGATAATCCAATCGCAGACTAAAAGGAGTTGAAAATGGCAAAAGGACAAACATTGATATTGTCGGAAAACTTGTAAAAAGCAATTTCCTGTGGAACGTTGTGTACTTACGTGCATATACTTCACCAGATGTAACATGATTCATAACAATCTTGAACGAAAATTTGCCAGATACCCTGGGAGGAAGAGAGCAAAGATAGAGGAGGAAAATGTCCATAAAGTGGTGTCACCCTTTTAACAAAGACTCGCACAACATTGCTGCTGGATAAGATTTGAAATTTTTAGAAAAGAAGAGAGCTATTCCCTAATACATATTTATCCCTTTCAAGGTTTGAGGCAATAGTTGGTAGGTACTTATAACCAATTGCTTGAATAAAAATATGGGCATGTTTTTGTACCTACATGACACAACCAATGAAATGGGTAGGTTTCCTTAGTAAAACTATGATAGGAAACGACAATTGGATTTTGTATCCAACATTTGCTCGTGTCACTTAGGAAACTATGAATCATACCAGAAAGGATATATATATATGTATATTAGATGGATCGTTTTTCTAATACGCTACGGTTGACAAATTCCTCGGATGTCTTGGGGCCTGCATAACTGGTGGGACGTGTATAGCCTTTCTTACCATACCTTCCAGCCATGACAACTAAGCCCGTCGTAGAATGTGATGATGATCCATGTAGCATCTCATCTGGATTCGAATGACAACCATAGGGATCTTTTTCTCGGAATTTCCTTCCCTTCTTTCCCCACTTTTGCATCGTCTTGTGACTCTTACCTCGTTTCTCTCCATTTCCTGCCGTTGTTGTATTCCCTCCTCCACCTCCATCCATCCAATCTAGAATATCTAAATCAAGTTCAGAATCATCTTCCGGAATATCCTCTGATGCACCCAAGTTTTCGACTGTCGTAATCACTTTGTGACTTTTTTCTTGTTGTAATGTGCTACTACTGAGCTTCTCTTGAAGCTTTCGAGTTTTTGTCAACGCCGTAGCAATCGTTTCTCGTCGAAATTCTTGTCCGTCAGTTGTCGGAGGGGCATGATTATACAACAATCTTCCCTCGGCATAGTCCTTAATGACAATACGAGCAGCACGATGAAAATCAGGTACTCCCGAAGATGGTGCCAACATACTCCTTGCAATACAGTAGGTTGTCAAGAGATCTTCACCAGACGGTGGAGCAATAATAATATCTCTATTGCCAAGATCTTTCTTTATTGGAAGATGTATTCCATATTGTGCATTCAATATTTCTCGTGGTATTCTTTGACAGATGAGTTCCATGACAGGCCAAAAGTCTCTCATTTGAGCAATGGGGTAGACACCTGCGGCAATCAGATCCGCTGCGTTACTAACAAAGGACGGAAAGACCAATCCAGGACAATCACAGAGCATCATATCATCACGATCAGGAAGGAGTAATGTTTGAAAATGCTTCGTCTTTCCTGGTTGAGCTGCAACACCCACTCGGGACACTCCATGACTGTGTCGAGAACTTCCCACCAAAACATTAATGACACTTGATTTACCCACATTTGGAAAGCCGACCATACCAAATTGAACTCTACCCTCAAAGCGGGCATCTGGTTGGCAGCCATATTGCTTGGCAAAGGAAAGTAGCCAATCAAGAAGTTGCTGGCGAGTTAACGGCATTTCAATTCCAATATTTTCCCGAGAAGTAGTATTGGTAGCTGATGAGTCTACGTTATTACTCTCCTTTGAAGGATTTGGATTGCTATCTTGAATATCGTCGTCGTCGTCATTGTCATGTTTTTGATTCGCCATTAGACTATTGTTATCATCCAATGGGATCTCTCTAGCCTTTTTTCGTTCTTCATAGGCAGCATTATCCAACTTTTCTTGTTCTTGATGAGCGGAAAAGAAAACATGATCCCAACCTTCCGATTGAAAATATTCATGCCATTCCTTCCTTTGTTTCTGTGACAGGAAATCACTTTTATTGATAAGTAATAACATGGGCTTTCCCAAATCTTCGACGGCATACGATCGTAGGTCATCCGACAAATAAAATAGTGGATTTCGAGCATCGACAATTTGCAGGACACAGGCACTTCTTTCCATGACTCTCCAGAGTTGTCTCCATACTTCTAAATTCTTTTCAAAGGGTGTCACTCTAGCATTCTGTGACTCTTGGAAGAGTTGTTCCTCACGGGCAGCAATGCCACGACGCCATTGTAGGAATGCTTCCTTTTCATTGACATCCAATTCTTCAGGAGTTGTCGTTTCATCCCAGGGGGGACGTCTTGGGACAGATAGTTCCTTGAATACAAAATCCGTAGTTTCAGGACGAACTTGATCATCTTCCCAATGAACTCGAATGCCATTGTTGTTTCGAATTTCTGTTCCTACTTCATCCAAAACAAGAAATTGTTCTCGTTCCGAAGCAAATGCTCGATTGGCAAGTTGAGCTTGTCCTAAGAAGTCTGCAAGATCATCCATTTCCAATACAGATAACAACTTCTTTTCGTTGGAATCAACTTCGACTCCAATATTAGTCGTTCCTGGAGCCATTGCCATTCCTTCACCACGACTGCTACCATTTGATTTAGGAGTGAAGCGTCTTATTTGTGCTCGAGCCAAGGCTCGTCCCATTCCAGCTTCTCTTTCATTCTTCTTTGGCTTACCCTTTCGAGATGTGCCTTGACTACGAGGCATTATTTTTCAACTATAATTTTGCCAACTGTCGAAGAAAAATTCAATGGTGGATAAAATGTCAAGTGTATCAAATCTAATGCTTACATTTGATTCAAGATATAGTACTGAATAATTGCACCATTGCTGGTTTACAAGTAACGATAGCAACCAAAATTGGTAGTCTACTATAAAATCATGTTCCATTCCAGTGTCAGATACTTGATTTCAAATGCTGGTGACTAACATTGAAGCATGCTATTTGAAACATCTCGCTAATAGTTTAAACTTATCCAACTTCCATTGAGTTATCATTGGAGCAACAATCAAATAAGGCATCACTTACATTAAAAAATGTACTCTACTATACTCATGATGAAAAAGGAATAATGATAATAATGATATATCAACGAAAGTCTCTTAATAACGGTATTACCATTGCAGGTATGTTACAAGTTGTTGGATGTTGATCATGAATCAAAATTTAGTGAAACTTTTCAGGAGCAAATATTATGTAATAACATTAGTATTTGTAAGGATCGAATTCATCTTGAGTGTGACATGAAATTTGATAATGATCTAGCAGCCATTGTTGTGTATCCTCTTTTCTGACTCTGCAAGAGGGGTAATTACCACAAAATGGATCAATATCCTAGTCAAAGAGTTGGATTCGGTAAATTATCCAGGCATATGTTGCATAATATCTTTGACAATGAGCCTCATGTTTGAATTAATCCCAGATATTTTGCCATTCGGGTCCCATTAATTTATAAAATCGTTTGTTGTATGGATCAAAGAAAGTTTGTAACTTTGCCCTTGTCATTGGATCCATCTTGGGTGAGGTATACTGTGTCACCATTTCTCTACGGCTAGTATCAAACAAAATAGGGGACAATCCCAGCCAATGGATAATTCTCTCCATGACATTTTGAGCATTTTGTTTCAATTGTTCTTCTGATACAAATAGAATTTCCGATGGATCTCTATCCATTTCTCGAAGCCATTTGAACCAGTCCTCAAGTTGCAAAACATACAATGACCGAGCTATAGGAAAATCTCCAGCAACTGGAGCTCGTTGATAGTTTCGCCATGCCTCCTTTTCTTCTAGGGAACCAAAAAAATTATCAGCATGTGTTTCGTTGGGAATTAATCCGAAAACATTCAAAATCTTCATATCAGCCTCCACCCATTCCTCGAATGTTTGATTTTCTCTAACCTTACTAAACCATTCTGGTACTAAATGGTCGTCCATTAGAAAGTTGTAATGACTGAACAATCGATCAATAGGATTCCTAAGGGATACCATGATTTTAACCCAGGGTACAGTGCAAAGTATTGCCTGCGGGATGTGACCAGAGTACAATAGATAATCAGGTGTCGCATCAAAACTAATGATAGACGAATTGGATCTGATAATTGGCATCAAATAGTCGTTCTCATAAAGATTTTGTCGTGCGATATCGATACGAACCCTTGTGCCTATTTTTTCGGCAGTATTCCATTGTTTAAATTTCCTCATACCGCGCGGCTGAAAGGAATGCAATTCCTTCTGCCCTCCCTTGACAATGAATGGATGCTGAATCAAGTATTTAAATATCGACGATGTTCCTGCTTTCTTGGCTCCAATTATGAGAAAGAATGGTGCTCGTCGTCTCCAAGAATTCACGTCGTCATCGGGAAGGAACCAAGACGTTTCATTTCCCAAGTCACAATATTTGTTTAAAAATATTTGTTGCGTTTTCGATAGCTTTTGAGAACTATTTACCCTATTTGAAGTGGGTGCGACACTACCACTCTTTGTCTTATTGGTCTTGGATGGCTTTGGAGTAATTGTTGACTTGGATGGCTTGGGAGTACTTGTTGCATTGGACGGCTTTTGAATAATTGTTGAATTGGATGGCTTTTTAGGAATAATTCCCTTGTATGACTGAGGAATGACTCCTTCCTTGATCGATTGAGGAATTATCGTTGTCTTGATCGACTGAGGAATAACTTCTGTCTTGGAGGGCAGTGTTGTTGCTATGGAAAAATAGTCATTTTCAACTGTCTTATCCGCTCGAAGAAACGACATCGCACCAATCAAGGCAACAAAAATTACAACAATGCTCCAATAACGAAGAATGAATATCAAGAAACCATTCACAATGCGATTGGTGGTACTGGCTATCGACGTTCTTGCCATGATTATCATTTCATTTTCCAGCAAGAAAAAAATGACAAACGAGTTCCTAGTACAACAATAGTAGCGTACTCAACAATAACATTAATTTTGAAACTGGCATTTACTAGAACAATATGTTGCAATCTTCAATGTAATCTCGGACATGTATTCATACTTGCAAAGATAAGTGCCTAGGACTACGACATGTTCCCAAGAGCAGTACCCATTTTAGATGTAAGCCCCACAGAAAATCAAACTCACAATGACCTACATTAAAGAATGAAATATTCAGCTTTATTAGCTGTAACAAGAGAATGATCAAGAGGCTTGCCTTGCAGCTAAATTAATAGCTTTTACGAATTGAATTCATCCAACATGGAGAGTTGACAAATGGTGATAAGGGGTAAAAATCTGTCACTGGATAAAAGATATATTATTGCCTAAGAGATTGAAGCGGAGTAAAGGTTCGGACATTTGAAGCCAAATTACGCTAATTCTTCAGAAGGGCAAAAAGAATGATCTGATCTTTTGTGTAATAGAGGTAGTATCATATCCAGTGCGCAAAGGGAAAATGTTCTACCTCCGTAAGAGAGTGGCATCTTTTAGATTTGAAGTCAACTGTACTTCAATATTGAATAGCGATAACGTGGCTGTAAAAGATTATAATACACAAGGAAGGCATCAGAGTTTCTTTTGCGTCTCATTTTACATGTTTGTGGTGATGAAATGGTGACTGTTGAAATATTTCAACGGGTGGGTGCTGAGAGTATTGCAAACTTGCAATAAGTTTGCTAAAATTTTCCGAACGACATAGATACAACCTTTGTTTATGTGTCATGAGTAAGAAGTCAATCATAGTTAAGTCATGATAAAAATCATAAATTGATCAATCTATTTCTAATAAATAAAACATTAAGAATCCAATGAAGAGTGAATCCAGTTGACAAAAAATTAATAAAAATGTCTCAAACCCCTATTAACTTAAGGAAGTTCTATATCCTCATGATATGCAATTAAAATACATGAATATTCGTTTACCTTTTTCTTACATGGACATCCAATTGTGAATGGCATTTTTTCATTGTAGTGATTGAACGACTGACTTAATTCTTCTAGGATTTTTCAAGTGGCCTAGTTAATGTTTGAAGTGATGAAATCCAAAACAAAACGACAACACTAATACTATGTGGATTGCAAACAGTGAGAATAGGGGTTGTGCATTGTGAATTTTAAATGCCACGCCAATAAGATATAAATGAAGTAATTTTGTTGAACACTTCAATTACTTTAACTAACACTAAGTAATCAATTCATATCAATGGTTCAGAATGGTTTGATGATATGTTTAATGGGAGTATGTGCTCTAATTGAAATTATGACCGATTACATATTGTTTCACAGAGTAGCACATACAAAAGTCTTAGAGATATATGAACTTTCAGTTTTATGATTTGACAAAAAAACCATAATTCAATAAATTATAGCACAAATCAAACTCATATTATAGCAAATAGTTTGTGCGTAAACAATTTGTTGAAATTTTCCCGGGAAGACAGAAGCCTCCATACAAATCTTAAGGCAAGAAATCAGAGGACTCATTCGTCGTGAACAGTTAAGTAACACAATCAAAATGTGAAAAATTTGTGGAATCACTCCAAGGTCATATACTTTTCAGCAGGGATAGGAAAAAAGACAAAGCAAAAAGAAGCTAATTGTAAATGGAGTAAGAAAGATATGCTATAATTTGCATTGAGCTACATTGATGAGGTGATATTTTCAATGTTTAAGTCCACAAAAAGGATACGAAAAATTAATATGGTTAGAAAAGATGAACGATGACATTTGGACATTGTTTTTCAAACAGAAAAAAGAACCATTTTGGACTTGAAATGAGCTGCATTCCATTCTTATATCATTTATTGGGAAAGCTGACGCTGCGTACATTTGCTTTTCAAATAGTTGTCTTCATATTGCATAGTATCCAATATATCCTTTGGAAATCAGTGTACATGTTCCAACTTTTTTCGCTTGATTAGATACTGCAGCTTAAAAGTTTGATCCATTGAATGTCGTTCCAATTCTAATTCAAACTTGTTGAAAGTTACCCAATGAGGTGGGAAACATGGTCATCCTTCGGACGTTTAGTCCCAAATACCCTCCCATTCCTTTCCCAGTAGTTTGTAGAGTCGTTGATTGTACGGACGATAAAAATCCTCCAACATTGTACGAGTTTCATTCGACATGAAACTGGTATAGCTGGTTACCAAGAATTTCTTTTCAGTGTCAATCTCAATGTTTTGAATTCCCAGCCATGAAAAAATGTTGTTCACCACCTTATCAGGATTCGATTTCAATTCTTCCTCTCGTATAATAAATACAGATTTTTGCGGATCTCGACCAATAGATCGAAGAGCTTCAAACCATTCTTCTAACTGTATGGCATATAGTGATCGTGCGAGGGGTCGATCATACGCTGCTCCCATTTTCTGATTATTTCTCCAAGCATCTCTTTCACGTGGCGATCCCATAAAACTATCAGTGTCACCATCCTTTGGAATGATTCCGTACTCTTTTAGTCTCAGCATATCTTTTTGTATCCATTCATCAAAGGAAATCTTGGGCTTAGCTGACGGTTTTTTTCTCATGAGATTGGGATCGGAAAGAAAATTGTAATGAGAAAATACTCGATCTACAGGATTCCTTAGTGTAACCAATATTTTGACCCAGGGAACTGTGCAGAGTATGGCCTTGGAGGAGTAAGTGGAGTATAATAAGTAATCTGGAGTGGCTTCAAAGCTCATTAATGATGGATCTCGCTTGATGTCCTGAATTGGGTATAAGTTGTCGTACATATCTTTGCGTGCTGGCTGGACCATGACTTTGCTATCATAGTTCTTAGGTTCTTGCCAATAATTGAAGCGATGTGGTATAAACATAAGCAATTCCTTCATAATGGGCTTGATCACATTTGGGTGCTGTCGCATGTATTGAAAGAGCGACGTGGTACCACATTTCTTTGCTCCAATGATCAAGAAAGCAGGTGCTTTTCTTTGCCACTTATAAGTCCCTAACCATTTTTCGGATCCTAAGTTACAGCTCTTATTGACAAATCCTTCTAATGCATCATTGATCGTAACAGAAGTGTTTGTTATACCCTTCATTGCACTTTTGAGATTATCATGCGTTTTCAATTTTTCATCCACATTTTCTCTTGAAGATATCCGAATTTTTAACAATCCAAGAATAGCTATGAGAGCAACGGTGAGACATAACCGAATAGTAGAAGGAAAGTATTGATTCATTGTTTGCTTCCCTTGAAATGAAGACAGCGACGACAACACAATATTTTCGTTTTTGCCGTTGATATATGAAAATTTTGTACCCAGCTGTGTTCCTATTAATTTAGTCTTGGATTTACAATGATGCAAGAAATGAAAAATTCCAGGCATGATTTTTCCAAACATCACCGTTTATTAAAAAACTGTCTGTATTTTGAAAAGGTGAACACGCAAAATCCTATTTCTTAGCATCAACCAAAATGTTTACAAAATTGATTGCTGGTAGTATGATGATCTACTCTGTATGCTCCTCCTCCAAACAGGCTCAGCTTGGAACGAGGATTAAGGAAAGATTGTATCAACAAGACTGTGAATATATTGGAAAAAAGTTTAGCACCAACTATAGAATCAATTCCAGCTGGTAAACAACCATTATGACGCTTGAATAGTAATTTGTATCCAAGATTACATACAACAATTGGATACTCATAAATGCACTTACTATTGACCGATGATTGATTCATCCTCATGCCAAAATGTGTGTCCCAAACAGAAATGTTAGAAAGTATCACTTATGTTGATTGACACTCATTTTTATTGGCAGCCAAAGAACGAAACAAATGATGTGTCTTCAACATGAGATTTTAGACACCTACTAATTTAAGTTCAAGTATTTCTAGCTTGGCTGCTGTGTTGTAATTGAAAATGAAATAATACTTTTGAACAATTAGACTGCAATATTCTTTATTCAATAAGGGATTTTTCCAAAGCTAATTTTCAATGGTTAGACTTTGAGATGTGAAGCCCGTACTATGTCACCAATTTTAAGTTGAAATCAGACACTGAACTTGCAGGACATGTGCATCCATTAGAACATGTTGTTGATAAAGGTTAATATCAAACATTTGTTTGAGTGACAAAAAAAAGAAAGTAATCAGGTAAGTATTTTTGTTTGCTGTTTATCCGTAAGTCATGTCAATAAAATTTGCTAATCCTTAGACAAACAAACAATAATAAAAAATATGCAGCATCCTTTGCTTGAATCAAAGCTTTGGTTGACCAAAATCAGATTATTGGAAATCAAGAAGATTTAAGGGCAACAAAAATGTGATGTGATTGTCAGTTGGATGAATTTTGCAGATAAGTTAAGGAATTTCCTGGACAATAAATTGCATTCAAAGCCTATATTGTCAAGGACAACAAGAGGGCAACAAGATTGGTCAATTTTCAATTCTATGACAATTACAAAAGAAAATTGTATGGGATTCATCTAATAAATCAACCTCCAGTTGAGAACTCTCTGATAGATGATATAGATAAGAGTTAGGTATCCAAGAGAAAAGCTATTTTCACATGGTCTACAAAATCAAATTTCTCTCAAAAGATGATATTCCATAACAATTAAAATAGAATAGGTATGCTTGGATGCAAAATTCTTTCCCTTCGTCAAGCATATATAATGTTCCTGAATAGTGTCATTTACTTGTTCATGTTGACAACAAATAATCTGCCAAGATACACTTGAGAAAGGTTTGTTAGACTATCTGTTTATCATAAATCAAGCAAAAATTCTAGAATTAGTTGATGCTAACTCTTGGATCTAAGTCGCATCACATAAACAAGTTTGATCTTGTTCCGTATCGGAAAAATGCATACATACTTTGACGTAACTTTGTAATACTTTTGTCACGTCTGAACCCTTCTTGTGTATTGATCGTCGCGTAAGTTGCGTGTCGTTCTATATGCTAATTTTAGAAACTTTTCGCTACGAAGCATAGCATTCCAAATCCCCAAGGGTTTTTTTCCCTGATATAATCATCAGTTTTAGATACTGTAGACTATCGGTTGATTCAATTTAACTTCCATTGAATGCATGCTCACATATTACTTCATTTGAGGGCATTCTCATAAATTATTGAATGATTAACAAGTGCTGTAAACATTGAAACCCTCAGGACCTTCAATCCCAAATACCTTTCCATTCCTTTCCCAGTAGTTTGTAGAGACGTTGATTGTACGGACGATAAAAATCCTCCAACATAGTACGAGTTTCGTTTGACATGAAACTGGTATAATTGGTTACCAAGAATTTCTTTTCCGCCTTTATCTCAATGTTTCGAAGGCCTAGCCATGAAAAAATGTTATTCACCACTCTATGGGGATTCGATTTCAATTCTTCCTCTCGTATAATAAATACAGATTTTTGCGGATCTCGACCAATAGATCGAAGAGCTTCAAACCATTCTTCTAACTGTAATACATAGAGTGACCGTGCCAGGGGTCGATCATAAGCTACTCCTATTTTCTGATAATTTCTCCAAGCATCTCTCTCACGTGGCGATCCCATAAAACTATCAATGTCACCATCCTTTGGAATGATTCCGTACTCTTTTAGTCTCAGCATATCTTGATGAACCCATTCATCAAAGGAAACCTTAGGCTGCACTCCCGGATTCTTCCTCATGAGATAGGGGTCGGATAGAAAATTGTAATGAGAGAATACTCGATCTACAGGATTCCTTAGTGTAACCAATATTTTGACCCAGGGAACTGTGCAAAGTATGGCCTTCGTGGAGTAAGTGGAGTACAATAAGTAATCTGGAGTGGCTTCAAAGCTCATTAATGATGGATCTCGCTTGATGTCCGTTATTGGGTATAAGTTGTCGTACATATCTTTGCGTGCTGGCTGGACCATGACTTTGCTATCATAGTTCTTAGGTTCTTGCCAATGAGGGAAGCGATGTGGAATGAACCACAGTAATTCTTTCATTATAGGCTGGGTCAAATTAGGATGTTTAAGCATATATTGAAAGAGTGATGTAGTACCACATTTCTTTGCTCCGATGATCAAGAAAGCAGGTGCTTTTCTTTGCCACGTGTAAGTCCCTAACCATTTTTCGGATCCTAAGCTACAGCTCTTATTGACAAATCCTTCTAATGCCTCATTGATCGATATACGACTTGTTACCTTTAATTTGACTACATCAGGCTTTTTCCACTTCTCAAAATTTGATTCTGAAGATTTAGAAAATTTCCACAGTCCGAGAAGAGCTATGAGAGCAACCACAAAACTGAATCGTATAGTAGAAAGCAAAAAGTTATTCGAGCATTGACTCATCTGAAGTGTAGCCGAAGTTGGCATTTGCAATCGGAATGTCTTAGACCGCTGAGCGGCATTTTGCTTCAGTTACCGTTGAATTTTGTATCGACAAAACTGTTTACCGGTTGTTTCTGTACGTCAGTATGTACACGTGGATAATTGAATACTAGATAACACACTAGAGCCGTCATCAATGTAATGAGTTGGTAGTCCTGAAAATGGTGGTGTAGTAAGGAACTCATGTGTAAGTTTTTGTCATTTAAATTGTCAGCATTCTGAGATTGAGTGACGTCGCTAGGAAGCAATGAAAATAATATGTTTCCTTAAATCGTTTCCATCTCATACATGGAATCGAATGATTACCTCTAGATGAATTCTGTAGCAAAAATTGATTCAAGTATCTGCTTTATATTTCCCACTTGTCCAAAGCGTAAAGAACTAGGTGGGGGACTTTTTTTTGTTGTAATTTTGTCGATTCTTGATCCTCTTCATAAAGTATGTTTCCAAACCAGTTTGGTGTAGTTGCTGATGGATGTTACGTTTCTGAACATTGCGTTACCACTAGAAAAGGTAGAGACATTATTGCATAGAAAATGTGATATGCACTTGAGAAATGGAGGAGTACTATTGCAATTTTTTTTATTATGTGAAGTTTACGCTTAGTTAAGGTTACTTTTCAATTTATGTCTAAATGGTGAACGGTGTATGCTTTTTTGAAGATGTTATTTGAAGGTAGTTTTAAACCTGAGATGATGGCTGATCCCATTTGAACTATGCATTAGAGTTGAATGTTCGAAGATATTTTTGTTTATATAGGTTGATTATAAATAGTAATAATTTGAGGTTTGCTCTGTGGGTAAAAAATTAAATGACCGTTTGAAATTAATGTAAATAGTGTATCTTTTAATTTCATAAAATATTATTAGTATGAATGCAAGATTGTCAACCTTAAACTTCCAAATAAATAACTAGACAGTTATTATGCAGATTGAATGCAACTTGAGATATACTTTAAAAATCTTTCTGACCTAGAGCACGGCTAAAGCAAGGTAAATCGTTAGAATGAAGTATCGCATTGGGCGAATCGAAACAAAAAGTACAGTCAAAATTGTACACAACAACATACGGTAGGGTGATTGCTTAATCCAAGCTGAAAAATGTCACAAATCATACTGATTAGTAGAGTGATGACAAAATTGTATCCGAAGAATAATATCATGGCAACAAATTGGAATATCATTTCCAACATAATGTCAAAAGAACAATTTAGAAAAGTCAACGTTGTCGTGAGAAGTTAAATTAATAATGTCGCTGTTGGAAAGTCAACTTGGAAAGTCCGCTGACTTGTATTCTGTGAATTCTTTCCTAGGTGAAAAACCATACTCCCGTTAAGTTAGAAATTCGGGCAACAGACGGACTACATTTCTCTATTGAATGTAAGTAAGCACAGAATCCATGATCGAAGTTGCGAGACTAAAGCAATTACCTTATTAAGAAAATAAAAATATTATGATTTCAGACATAAGTGTAAAAATACAAGGATTGATCTGGTATATGTAAATCATCTTACTCAGTTTGACAAATAACTATATGCCTTGCAGGGTTTTTACTATACATATGAATGATACTTTCTCTTTTACGCCGTATAGAAGAAATGTATGTAATCAAACTTGATTTAACGTCTTGAGCAACTTTACCTCTACTCATCAAATTCTTTTTCTAAAACTTCAAAAAATATCTTCTTATCAATGTGATAAGCCTCGCCTGCAAGTGTCAACAATATGACAAATCGAACGTTTTTTACTATGCATGTTCCGATCCAGAAAGGCAAGGAATAAGTGCATACCTAGAATTTGTGGCTATTTAAGTACTGGCTTATACAAAAAGCATAACTATACTGTGGCGACTTAGAAAAGTGTTCAATTACTTGATGTATATCATTAATGCCGCACAACATATCATGAACATTTTTGTTACTAGAGTATATATGCTTCGTGAATTTACATATTTTTATTAAATTTTTCAATCTATGGTTATCATACAAACTTATAAGATAAGATGCAAATACTTTACATTGCCAAGAGATATAGGGATGTAAGCAATAGTGTGTCAATAAGCAAGTAAATAGACTGGTGAGATTTATTTGTGTACTGTCCCTTGCATTTCCCACAAGTAAGAAGTGCAGAACTAGCAATTCACAGACAGTAAGAGTTAACCAGCCCCTGGGATCTCAGTGAATTCAGAAGATGCTACCCAATAATGATCAGCCAATTTTCAATCCGATGGTATCAAGTCTGTATTTGCCTTTATTGTGAAGAATGTGAACGGATATTTCTTAACCCTTGATATGAATTCTTTTCTTGATAGCTCCTTCAAACCTTGAGAAAGGTAAAAAGTATTCATAACTATCAAGAGCATCCATTTATTTTTGTTAGAACTGATGACCTTGAGTAGTTCTTTATTGAGAAGCTGCAATTTTCCAATCTCAATAATTGAAGCTTGTACTCGATTCTTGTAATTGTAGGAGTGAGACGTCCTTCAAATTATTTGAACCATACTGACTATATCAAAACTTTACATTAATTATGGAAAGGATTAATCACTTTCTTTTCAAAACATTTCACGGATCATCTGTGATATATTACGCCTATGGAGCAAATCACAAATGGAAAATCCCATTGTCATGGAATTGAATAGATAGGTATTACTGTAATTCATCAAAGCACAGTGATACGTCATTACAAATCATATCTTGACTATTCACTTAGACAAGTCAACTTGAGCCATGCTAATGAATCTTAAATATACTTCCTTAAATTTCACTTGTATTTTCATATGACATACTTAGCAAAGATAGTGTTCTTCTCGTGAATGCAACCACATTCATTCATCATATCTTCATTCCGAAAAGGATCGACACAGGTAAAAACTATTCTTGAGTGTTCTCTTGATTTGAATGTATAACTTTCCGGCTTTTTGACGTCAATGCAGCATCTATGATGCCTTGTATTCGAGCGAGAATTCGAAATGCTTTTACATCTTTCTCATAAGCAGATTGAATGAGCTCACAATTGATTTCTGGAGCCAAGCCTTCTTTCCTTAGTCTTTCCTGCAAAAGAAGAAGATCTCTAGTTATTTTGGCTTTTTGCGTGCTAAAGATATCTGTCAGATCTCCAGCGCAATATCTTTCGATACAGCGAAGATCTGGGGAAAGTTTATTCCAACTCATATACCGTTGGAAATCAGATTCATTTGGCAACCTTTCGTCGCGACATGCGGAGAAAATTCTAATTAACACGTTGTTTAAAGCAACTCTTTCACGATCGTGGTCTTCAAGTCTTTGTTGCTTGGATGAAAGAGTTAGAGCTGAGCGATGCATCTCTAAGCTAAATCGCATCAAGTCTTGACGAGAATACCAGCGAAGTAAGTCATCTTTGTCCTCGTAATTTTGCAGAGTGTGAATCATATTGGAACCTTCACTAAACCATACCCTTTTCTTTCCAGATTTTCTATCCAAAGTCTGATATGACATACAGTTTTTTCTCTCTTCGGTAGAAAAAAGTATCAATTGAAATTGTGTGACAGGGGATGCTCTGCATTTTCGAGACATTGAATGACCTTTGTATCAATTTACAAATGCCTTCTTCCTTCGATTAACAAGCGTCGAAGTTCAAGGTATCACACAACTGTAATATTTTTTCAGGTATGATAAGTTAATCGGGAAACAATGTCATGACCTCAAAACACGAGGTCACTTCCTAGCAAAAAGACATCACATGAGTCATCCAAAATTGCACTGACTGGTAAGTGACCTCAAAGTATTTTTTTAATGCAATGGAAATCTGATGACTGGCGAAAAAAAGACAGCAGCGCCGGGGCACATTGCAATAAACTGGCTTGGAGAGAAAAGTCTACAACAAATTTAACTCAATCAACAATTCATTGATAAACTACTCGAAAACAGCAAAGGAAAAAATCTCATCAATATTCAACATCCAATCATAACTGTTTTGTAATTTGTTTATGATAAGTTCGTGCAGCATGGACAATCGCACCAAACTGAAAAAAATCACGGTTTGGTTTTTGAACATATCTCTTCAAATAAGGTTGTATGTTAACATTCTTTTTGAATGGCATTGGTTATTCTAATTCCAGTAAAGTAATTTTCAATGCTCTCCAGTATCTCTTTTCTCTTTTGATTGTTATACCCCTAATTTTTTTATTGGTTTGTAAACCTGAATCTTCATTTCCATGGCCAGTGGCCTGAAATCATGATGAAGTTAGAGCCTCTTTAGAAAGCACAAAATAGATTGATGTTGTAAGGCATGTCTTCCATGTGATTCTGCGCATAGGAATAAATGATACAATAAAAAAGAAAACTTTAGTGCTACAACGGAACATCAAAGTACCATAGATCTTACTTCCACTCTAGCTTTGGTTTGATACAACCTAAGTCAAGCAAAGAACCAGCATTTGGTGAAAATGTTTGTGCATAAGTTCTTGCTGCTTCAACGTCATGAGAACCTTTTCAATCAGGTCAAGCAAGCAGGATGCAACTCAAAAATATTCCGTATATTTTCTTTATGTTTACGCTGATCAATAAGGCATATAAACTTGAGTTTTACTGAATTTGATGAGCGACTCTTTTTGAATTTCAAATTCGCAATAACTTCCGGGGAACAACAGCAGCTTAAAGTGTTCTATGTCCACCAGAATATTAAACAATCAATAACTGTAATTGCTGATTGACCTGATTCTTTGGTAAATTCGCATTGCTAAATGCTGCTGCCCATGCTTGAGTTCAGGCCTCCAATCCCACGTTCCCTTCCAATCATTTCCCAGTACACCAAATAGGTACTAATATTGGAGTTTTGATCATCCAAAAAATGTCTTCGCGCTGTCGTTGACTCAACTCTTTCCATTTTTCATTAAGTAGATTTTCATCAACACGGAATAAGAAAATATATCAATCAATCAAGCATTCTAATGATAAGTCTGGAACGACAGAAACAGCAATAACAATTAATATCTAATGTATGAAACGAACTACAACTCCGCTGGTACAAGGCAGCATTATTTAAATGCTAAAAATTAGGGGATTATGAGAATGATATGGGTGATACCATCCAGGCAAATGAAATGTCATATCAATGTATATATACTATAGTTGGGAAAATCTTCCGGCGCAAGTTAAGATTCATGTCACCATTGTAATCGAAAGCAAACTCAAAGATTTAAATGCTTAACAAATTGCAATTTATGACATATTATATATATAAACAAATCTTGTTTTTTTAACTCTGCCTCTCTTTTCCCAATCATTTCCTGAAAACACACCCCAAACATTTTCTTTCCTAGGGAAACACTGTAGAATATTGAATGATGATTTCACTCATCCGAACAAACGATTCGGCAGTCCCAGATCTCATACCACTTACAATTTGTCGACTTATTAGAGGAGGGCCATTGGGAAATTCTGCTTCGACTGACGTCGTCATGTGGCAAGAATCATTCCCAGTGTTAATTAGCAGAATCTGGGTCCAAGTGACAAAGGTTGACCCGTAGGGAACTTCCGGACTTAATGTTTTCTTCTTCAGGCACAAACAAGAATCATTGTAGGCGATAATTTGAGTCGTATCGTACACGGTGTTTGCCTTGACAAACGTACTTTTGGGCATGAGGTACTCAGCCTCTCGTTCGGCTCCCACAATATTCTCTTCCTGGATATCCTGCGGGAGTACTGCAGCACCAATTACATCATCATGATGACTCCACTCTTTTATAATCACATTTTCACATTTGGCTTCACGGAACAAGGCATCTTTCGTAAATTTGGAATTAGATGAAAGCATCGCCCATCGTAGACGCTTGAATCCAACGGGAAGATCAATATCTAAGTTGATGAATTCTAAATTGGGTGGTATCTGAAAACCTGGTGGATGTGGTGGTGCAGGTCCTTTGTCGCTGACAATCGCGGGACCCATAAGCGGGCTTAATTTCTCTCCTGTATCATCTCCTTGATTGTCATTATTTTTATGCTTTTGATCCGAGTTCTCCTTACGTAATTCTCTTAACGCAGAAAGCATGAAGGCAGCTTGTCTATCCGGTGCCATCACTCTTATTTCCATCTCCATCCCTTTTTCTTCGACGTAGGAAAAAATTTCTAGATAATGAAATGAAAATGTATGGTGTCAGAAGTACATAGACCAGTGAAATATAGTTCGAAAATGTAAAAGCTTACCATCTGTGACAGTTGCCAGAATATACTTATGCATTGTTGAATTTATGCAGTACTTAAATAATAACCAACATATAGGGGTATATATAGCCCAATGAAGGTAATACATCCAGGCTAAAAGTTGTGCCAGGCACTCGAATCGGGTCAGTTGCGACAAGCGAAAGAGATTTTGTACAACGGAAGCCAAGGTCGAGGTTTCGGCAGGAAGCTTGCCATCGTCCTTCCTGTGAGCTATCCAATCATCTTTCTTTTTGTTAACCAGTTTATGTGAATATTGAATAAGCTTTGTCCAATCGATGGATATAATATTGACCGCCAGGACAAAGAACGGTCCGACTCGATATTCTAGCTCAGTTTCAATAATGACACCCCGACGCTTCAGTTGCGGTGCCATGAGACTATCAAATCCAATGAGACAAGTAAGGGGAGAAACAAATGAGTAAAAAGAACGAGACAATTGTATGGTTTGACAGATATCATACTTCTAGAGTGATGAATCCAATTCCAACGTACCGATATAAATCATTCGATAGTTGTACAGCTACTTTCCGTGGTGTAAAGTCTGCAGCCAAGGCAAGTTTAGCCAACTTAATTAGCTTGACATGTGCAAATTTTCGAAATTGTTCAAATTTTCCTGCATCCTTATGTCGGGGAGAACTTTCTTCCTTATTATCATTATTGTCGACGCCGATGTTATTCTCATTATCATTGCCAAGACTTGGATGTGCATCATGCCATCGTTTTTGTGCCAATCGTTCCAGTTCACTATTGACAACATGAATGGAATGTTTCACAACGACATTGATGTAATGGGTGTGTCCATCGTGAACTAATAATTCTTTTGGACCCATCCCACCTTGGTCGTTTGGTCGATGTTTGTTATATTCGTCGGGAAACCCCCCCTGAAGATTGGGATCACCCTCCTTAATTAATTGCCATGCATCGATAAGTTTGTTTTGAATTTTGGATGCTACACTTTTGCCTTCTGTACGGAATTTTGTCATGGGATTGGATTGTCGGGATGATCTTCTTTGGGCCATAGTTATGTAGTATTGTCGATCTTTGGCCAATTGTTCTAATTCATATTCAGCATCCAATTCTTCTGGAGACAGAAGATTTTGTGAAGCAACATTCAAAACCGATTCAATCAAGGCTTTATCGGTAGTGATGACTTGACGTTTCATAGAGTTGGTGAGCATTAACAAATTCTCCTCTTCCAACATATCTATACTTTCGAATCCGCCTTGGTGTATACTGTTGTAGGCCTCCGAAAATGAAACATTTCGAGGCTTTTCTGCTGCAACAATGGATATTAAGGGCGGTTTTCGTGAGGATATTAAATTAGATTCTGGCATGATTGATCTAGCGCTTTTGTATATAGATCGAGTGCTTTCAGCAAGATTTGTGGGAGATAACAATCTTGACATTTGACTTGGAGATGGCGTTGTTTGAACAGGTGAAAGAGATGCATAGTTTTCAATATGTGATGCAATTACGGATTGGATACACGCCTGCTCATGAGAATCGGCAGCCGCTAAGGTTGAGAAAATTTTGCCACAACAACCACACATCCATGCTTCATTGGATATACCAGACACTACTCTGACAGTCATATTGGATAAATCTGGTGGTAACGAATCCGACGCTTCCGAGTAGGATGAATTTCGCTTCTTTCTGAATTTCGAAAACTTTCGCAACCAAAAGGATGGCTTGGATCCAATTCGACCTCGAACTGAATCCTTCGAAGTGTCATGATGATCATCCACCACATTGGAAGAAAGATTCCAATTTAATCCTGAATATGGAGGATGATTGTGTTTCTCATCATCATCATCTTCGTGATCATCTTCATCGTTGTCATTGTCATTGTTGTTATGTTCTTTGTTAAAGTCAACGAAAGGAAATGTTGATTGTTGTAACGAATTTGCGTCATTCCGTTCCTTCAAGGCGCGGAGAGACCCTCGTTCGACCGCAATTTCAGTCGATGCCACAGAATCTGATGCACATGAATTAGCAGTGATATCATAGAATTGAATGCGTCTACTTTGAGATGCTCTTGGTGCTTGTTCCTGTTGCATATCGTCCATAGTTAAGTGTTTGGCACACAAACATTCACTTCAAAATGCAGTTTCGGAGGTAGCAATACTAGTCGTGGTAACCCATGACATTGCGTACAAACAGTATAGTTTTTGTATGTTGATGACTTAAATTGGTACTCAAATTTTTACCTATGCAAGATCTGCACCTGAATTTTGAAGAAATTAAAAATGACAACATACCTAGGATATTTCATCTTGGATTTTATACTTAATTTTTTAATCTATCGTAAAAGAATAAAATAAGAAATAATCATATTAACACATAAAGAACTAATGCCTACTTCAAAGCATTAACACAATTGAATATTTCTTTTGTAAAGCAAACTATCTTGAAAAAAGTGCTGAGCACTTTCAGTATAGGGAAAGAAGTAAGCATTTGTATTAGATTCAATAATGATAAACGAGCATCGTGATTGCGCTTGGTTATAAAAAAACATGCTTTTGCTCACAAACAGACCATGACAATGATTAAGCATCTCACACATAATGTGTCCCCATGTGAAATCAAACCTGTTTTTCGAATCCATTGCTTTTTTCGTTGATTCCCATGTCATATAAATTATGATCCAACTGGCATGGGTACATTATCAGCCTTTTGCTTTGAAGAATCTGCAAGTCACAACGAAAAGAAAATGGAAAAAGGCTTGTGAAAAATTACGCAATTTGACAAAAATCAATGATAAAATTGTATTTCCAACTCTTTACTTGCTAGATGACTACCTGATTACATTGGTCAGGTTTCTGATTCTGCGCGTTTCGAATGAATGCGTCTTTCCCGGAATAACAATTTTAGATAGCTACCCTAGAATTCATCGAATTTCTTTATCAAAATTCATTTATTGAGCTTACGTTTTAGACATGTCGTGTCTTGCTAATCTAGCTTGAACAGACTAACGAAATTTCATTTTGTGTTATGATATTGAATGCTTAGCATATCTAGGCTTCTTATTATGTGTGCATTCGGGTGGATGTATTATGTTTTCCAAAGAATAAGATTCGACTTGGCTCAAAACTACTGTTGGACCTTTTCTTTGTTTACACATATCCTCCCGGTATTGCGATGTTAATGAAGCATCGACGATGCCTTGAATTCGAGCAAGAATTCGATATGCTTTCACATCCTTCCTGTACGCAAATCGAATGAGCTCACATCTGATTTCAGGACACAAGCCTTCTTTCCTTAGTTTTTCTTGTAAAAGAAGTAGATCTTTAGTTATTTTAGCCTTGTGCTTCCTTAAGACATTCGTCAGATCTTCAGCACAATATCTCTCGATACCGCGGAGATCCGGGGAAGCTTTATTCCAACTCACGTAACGTTGAAAATCAGATTCAGCGGGCAACCTTTCGTCACGACACGCAGAGAAAATTCTACTTAACACATTGTTAAAAGCAATTTTTTCACGATCGTGGTCTTCAAGCCTTTGTTGCTTGGTTGAAATAGTCAGAGCTGAGCGACGCATCTCTAGGCTAAATCGAAATACGTCTTGGCGAGTATACCAACGAAGCAAGTCGTCTTTGTCTTCGTAATGTTGCAACTTATGAAGCATGTTGGAACCCTCACTAAACCACACCCTTTTCCTTGCATATTTTCCATCCATCGTTTGAGTTGTCACACAGTTTACTCTATCGATTTTCAGTTGAAACCAATGTTTTATGATATTGTGTGACGGGGGAGACACTCTAAATTTCGAGAAATTGAATGACCTTATGTATGAACTTATCAATTTATATAATGCCTTTCTCGTAAGATAAAGAAGCGTTCTAAGTATCACTCCGCTGTTACATTTTTTGAACGAAAGAAGGTGTGATGTGTGATAAGCAAACATTCTCCATGACCTCCAATTTTGAGGTCATTACGTCATTACCCCCGAGGAATACGACATTAAAAGTTAGGTAACCAAAACTACCTACTGACAGGTATGTGACCCCAAGTTGATTTGTTTGAATTCTTAGGGTTGTTTCTAAGTCACACTTCTCAACGGGAAAAACGTCACATTTCCTCATCGAAGAAGGTGTTCAGCTTCTTTAGAGTTAGGCGTTTCATGTTCTCGTTTCTCCGCGGAGAATTTCTCCGCCAATGAATATGAAATTTTGGATTTTTTTAGAGCTCAATCTATGGCAACAGAGCTCCGAAAATAGAAATATTGACACAAGAAATGAAAAAGGAATTGAATTGAAAATAAACATGAATTATTTTTTATAGTTGGCTCAAAGCAGATTGGTTCAAAATTTCAGCATGTTTTTCGGTGGTTTGGATTAGACTGCTGAGAGCACTTCTTTGAGTACTCGCGGTGGGCAGTAGCACAAGTGTCTTGATAAAATCGACATGCTGAACACTCTCTAGCGGACTTTCTTTTAGTTTATATAGTGTTTGGCAGAAGACGACGATTTCCGTTCTTTAAAATTGAAGTGTTCTTATCAAGCTGCACAGCATATACCAGGCGCAATTGATATAAAATCCATGCAGTCTTGTGCAATAGAATTGAGTTATTCCATTCACACATTTTGTAAAGCATGTCATGACAACTTTATATGAAAATTCACTTTTAGTGCCTTCCTTGATCACAGGATAGCAAATTTCTGGCAAGTTGAATGGCAATAACTGGCTTTATTTGAATAACTGTTCAATTGAAGAATATTCATCATTAGGTTTTTTTATCATGCATTACAAAGGATTGCACCAAAGCTTCCAACAAGATGGTATAGATTTTGGAAACATAAACTGAATCTTATCTAACAAAATATTTAAGTTGTAATGGAATACGGAAGCAGCGATGTGTCGGCAAGGTAATCTCATATTTTTGAATGATTCACAAGTACATTTTGCACATTTTCTATAGTCACCTTTTGTTCAATAATACTATGTCCATGTAGGCCATTCACTACAAATTCTATCTTATTCACTGTATTAACCTTGAATTGATCCATTTGTAGCTTCTCTGCTCCTACATGCTTCTTTACAAACTTGGTAATCTTTGTCCCTTCTACAACTCACTTGTTTATGATTTCAATATCTTGATTTCATCGATTGCGTCAACAAAGTGGCGTAGATTCATGGTCTTCAATATGTTTTTTCGTATTTTTTAACCATAACGTTTAAGGAGAGAATGCATAGACTCGCCTCTCTGTGTGGATCAACATCCAGCTCTAAAAATTCTGAACAAAAGCAAAAGTTACTTTGGTTTTTGATCTATACAATGTTTCAACAAAAGTTTGTGCTCTTGTATGATTCACTAAGCAGCTATGGAGAGTTTGGTATTTTTCTTCAAATTCTGCCTTTTTTAGCATCCATTTGCGTTGTGGTTGAAAACAGACTTTGAGAGAAATGATTGCTTCATAGAAATTGAGTTATACCCAAATCATCTGCAACCAATGCAAATGCTGCTGCACCATCGCTCATCATAATTGAGCCTTCTTTTCCGAGTTCCAATGTTATGTGACCAACCAATATATCTTAATGCAATTTGTTGTGGCAAAGAATTACACCAACAATTTTAGTCTTGCCCATACCATCAATAGTGCATGGCAATAATATTGCCATACCATGAATATTAGTTCCATGAGTACAATCAACAATGGAAAATCTCCATATAAGATGGCATCCGATTTTTGCATCTCTGTCTGTGTAACAATCTGGTCACTGCAGCAATGACCGTCCATTTCAAATACAAAAATTCCTCCATTTTTCTTTATATCCTCTCTATGATCCAATAAACCTTGTAAGGAGTTGGCCTGCTTTTATTCTTGGCTTTCTCACATTGAACAACATTATGAAGCAATTCATTTGAATAATTACCCCCTTTGAAATTTGTTTTATAAAGTAATCTAAGGTTGTGCATGTCAACTTTGGTACAATAGTCCTTGATTAAAGTGCGTTCTTCTGCAATAATTTCTGCTTTGTTTGTTTTCATCATCAAGACTCCGAGCCCAATCATGGAACCAGCAGTTAAATTTGGTAAATTTAAATTTGGTTCTAAACCTAGAAAATAATGCCGAAAAAGTACGGGTCAAATGTTGCTAAAAATGTACAGGTACGCTTACTTTTCTTTGGGCAATTTGGTTCTTTGTGGCATCAATCCATTTTCCCATGATAATACTCACCACTACTTTTGTTTTTTGTGCCTTGTAACGTGCAATTTGAAGCCTTGAGATTTGGCCAACATTTGAACATATTCTTCAATACCTTCCAAGGCATGAAACTCTAAGTTAGTATTTAATGCTGTCATTGGTGCTGCGAGATTTAATTCCAATGGCTTTAATGGTGCCAATCCCTATTGCAAAGAGACAGATGTGATCAATAATTGAGATCCTATTGCCTCTAAGGCAATGGCATTAATAATGGATGAGGATGTTGGACAAGGACCATCTGTATATGAAGACATATTTGGCAAAAAACGTAGCAGAAAAGGAAAATTGGCGCGACCAAATACTACAAATTCAAGATTTATCACACGTCTTGGAAAAACATAAACTAGCTGTATCCTGCTTTGGAATACACTGCTCTCTCACTTCTCTGAAGAAAAATTACTTGCAATGCCATATCTTGTGCTGCACTTCAATTGCCCACTTGGCGAATGATGAATCGATATTTATTGATTATGGAAAGCGATGGAAATAAACAATGCATCAATGCTACGTTTAGGTTAATGAAACGCTACTCATTTTCAGCATCCATGTAAGGGTCTCACATCAATATTAAAAAGCATAATTTTTTCAAAGTTCAGATTTTAAGAACAATATTTCACATGTGTGAGATCAGGAAAAAATTCCAATGAAAAGTATTGAACTAATTCTCGCCCTTTGGCTCTATTTTAAATGTCATAAATTATCCCAAAGGTAAACATGTTTATTCTTTCGGCAGTCTTCAATACATTTATTCTGTTTCAGCTTGTCAGAAGATGAAGAAAAATCATTTTGCTATTCTTTCCGATTTAACATCAAAGTTCAAATTGCAATGGACTCCTTAGCAGTGGGGCGGTATTACAAAAAAATCTGCAGGTGTTTACAGAAAAGTTACTACGGTTAAGCATGATTCCGTCAATCCAGTGGATGTTATGAAAAAAATAATTGAGAAGAAAGGTTACAATAGCATATTATAATCACTCTTTCGCATAAGCTAATGTATAGGTGTGATATTTGTTTATGAAAAATAAAGGATTATCTTGTTTAAAGGTCATCGTACGTATATAGCTACCTGCCTGATGTGAAAATGTAAAAAAAATCAAAGAATCAAAGGCTGATTTGGAATGGATTTTTCGGAAAATTTGATCCTCTCATGTGGAAAGATTTCTTAGTGAAAATGCGCTCACAGATGTAGCGAAAGATACCAAGGCACAAGAGTTTAGATGGCTGTTGAGCATTAACTGATTAGCCAACATTCTCACAGATGTAGCAGCGAATGGAGAGAACATGGAGAAGTGAATGATGTTAATTCCATTCTTTGTCCTTTTGCTGTGAGCAGAGAGCAATATTCCAGCTCATGTTGTATGTCAATAGCAAATCAGTGCTTTCAATTGTCATGAGGCAGAATTATCACACAACACTTCATCTCCTATACCTTCTTCTTGTGTGCATACGTTTGAAATGCTAATCATCTGGTTGTATCATCTGGTGGAATGCATAATTATGAATACTTTTGAGAACGAAGGACTCAAAGACCGCAATCAGCACACAATGGAAGATAAGGTTATAATGAAAGATATATACATTATTGATGTTAATGAAGTTAATATATTCCGTATCTGATAGATGAGAATTAGTAGCACTTGCACTTGTTCAGCACAACGACCAATACACACAAAATCGTAAATCCTTTTATCATGGATGCATTTGATGGATCACAACCTTGGCCTCAGCATTCTAAGCGTGCTTTACAAATTGCGATTGTAACGATCATCGCTCTGCTTATTTTAGTTCTTGTTGATGTTGCCAACTTATTCAATACCAATGGAAAATTGTTATGGCAATGCCAATCTGTTTGTATTATCTGGTGGAATTCATAATTATGAAAAAATTTAAGAACTTAAAAAGGCCGCAATCAGCTTTGCGGACCACACAATGGAGAATAAGTTTATAATGAAAGATATTCAATATTAATGTTGATGAAATGTATGCATTCCATATCCAATGACGCGTAGTCATTCGGAAGAGGTTTAGTAGCACTTGTACTTGTTCAGCGCAACGACCAATACACATAAAATCGTAAATCCTTTTGCCATGGATGCCTTCGATGGATCACAATCTTGGCCTCAGCATTCTAAGCGTGCTTTACAAATTGCGATTGTAACAATCATAGCTCTGCTTATTTTAGTTCTTGTTGATGTTGCCAGCTTATTCAACACTAATGGAACATTGCATCAAAAAGATTGCTATGGCTCCAAGACAATTTCACGAAAGGAATTCACCCTGTCCATGGAAAGAAATGTCAATGATATTTCTGCATTTGATAGTCTTGTTCAACAAGCCCAGGATCGTGCATTTGCAGTTCCAGCCAATCCTCCAAGGAATACGTTAGATCTGACGACATGGACCAAGGGGTCAGGTGGTCTGACAGATCCTGATCGTCTCTTGCTTGCAGAAATCTACGGAAATGCATCGTCTGTATTTGAATTTGGACTAGGAGAGTCAACCTACATTGCCTCACATGTTGGTGTTCCACGGTATGCGGGGATTGACTCGGATGCAATCTGGGTAAGCAATGCAAGAGATGCCGTCCATCCTCATTTTCGTTTTTATTTGGGTGATATAGGAAAGACAGGTGCTTGGGGTATGCCGTTGGATCCTACGCTATCAAAGTCAGTATTAGACTATCAAATTGCACCACTACTTGCAGAGTCACTTCCCTTTGATGTGTATATGGTAGATGGTCGAATGAGATTTGCATGTATAATGGTAAGCTTCCTGCATGCATCCAGTCGGGGGGCCTCGTGGAATGACACAATAGTACTTAATCATGATTGTGGTGATACCATCGAGTCGAATAAACTTCTGAATAGTGGAAGTCGAGTCATTTACAAGTCTGCTGATCATTTGTTAGATCTCGTAGCCCACTCGGGTGGGTTACTTTGTGTCTACCGGCGGAAGGAAACTACCACAGATGCTCAGTTACTAGAATTATGGCAAGAGCACTACACTGCTTGGAATAGATGAAAAGGTTTGTATGAAATAGAGAACATATAAAGAAAATCTTCCTCTGCCCAAAGAATATGCTGAAACATTTGTTAAATCAGCGTCCTAATGGTGTTATTCCTAGTTGTGACAAAAACTCTACCTATCAGATGTATAGTTTTTTGCCAGAAAGACTGGTAGATCCTGAATAATGGCTTCTTTCTATCTACACAAGATGATGCATTTTCTGAAGATTGCATGGCCACATCTATTCATTTGGGAAAGTTGGATTGACTGCTAAAGACGTAGGTGCGGCCTCAATTAGTGATGCGGTTGTGGGGAAATATCATTTCCAGCGAAACAAAAGTGAATGGAAAGTGGGGCCCGAATGAGGCTTTGCCGACTCTGAATACGTGCTACATTGAATTGGTATGTATTCAAGACAAGACTAGTTTGTGCCTTGAGCTTAAGTCTCCTAATTACGTTGAAACAATTAGATCCTATAAAATATTTTAAGAATGAATCCACATTTTGACTCGGATTCGTTACCTTTTATTCTAGCTGCCATTACTCGATTCTTTACCATTATTGTACCGCTAGAGCTAGAAAATTTATGGAGGGATCTTAGTTATTGAATTATAAGAAATCAACCAAATCATTGACTAGAAGAACTTATAATCAAAGATCTGTACCTTCATTCATCTCGTTGAGGAACGTAAAGTCATAGCTGGTTAAAGGGGAAACTATTGATTATATCAAACAGGCATGAGATATAATTGGTCAGAATTGTCTGAAATTACAAATTACTAAACTTGAGAGATTCTGTACTCGTACTAAC